>BJBW01013994.1:0-21301 GCA_004320125.1 Scolopax mira | reverse complement strand
TCTTCCCAAGATCTCATCTCAATCTCCCCTCTTTCAGTTAAAGACAGTTCCCCCTTGTCCTGTTGCTCCACTCCCTATGGAGGAGTCCCTCCCCAGCTTTCCTGGAGCCCCTTTAGGGACTGGAGGGCTGCTGTTTCATACCATGAATGTCACACTCAATATACATTAGAAAGTTTGCTGACATTCTCTCTCTCTCTCTCTCCCCCTTAATGGCTGGGAACCTGAGAACTCCTTGCCCTGATGCTGGAGCCCTGAGCCCTTCCCTCCCCAAACCACAGCACTCACACTCTCCACATTGACTGTCCCTGCTGGGAACACACAGCTTCCTCCTCATGGAATGGGCTGGAGATGGTCCTTGTCTGTTTTATATTGGCATCGGGATCAATACTGGTCTCTTAATATTATTAATGTTAATTACCGAGACTTACTCTGTTCAATCTGTTTATATTTCAACTCTCAGCTTTCCTTGTTTTTTCCTGATTCCCCTTTCATGGGTGGGGAGGGGCCACCGGGTGAGAGAATAATTGTCTAAATGACAATAAATCCTTGAGGCTTTCTAAAACTATAACAGCACTTACACACACACATGCAGGCGTGTGCATTCACACACATGCACACCCATTCCCACGCACACACACCTGCCCCCCTCACTCTCCCCATGTCCCCCTGCCACGCAGATACCCCCGGGGCCACCCCCGCTGCAGAATCCCCCCCGAGAGCATCCATACCCTCATCCCCGCAGCCCCCGGGAGAGCCTGGGAGCCCTCCCACACCCCCAGCCGTGGGTGCAAGGGCAGGAGATCGCCGAGATTAAAGGCAAAACATGGATGTGACCGATGGGGAGGGTGCAGCGGAGCTGCCTGCGGGCTCCTTTCCCATTTTCATGGGAATTTTTTTTCTCCCCCAGCACAGACCAAGCGCTGCGGGGCCGGCAGCTGCGGGGAAGAAGCTGGCTGTGACGGCAGAGACCCAGCCCTCCCTTCCCCACAGCCCAGAGCCTCCGAAACTCCACCTCGGAGCGGGCTGGCATCCTCGCACACGGCCGAGACCATGGGAGGGACGGCTCGGGAGAGCCCGGAGGACTGCCGCTTTTTGGATGTAAGTTGGAAGCTTGCTTTGCCACCCTGCAGCTTGGCAGCAGGGCAGATGCCCGAGGTGCATGTGTACCCGTCCCTCTTGGACCACCAGCCAACCTCTGCCTCTCCCTGTCCCGTCATTAATTAGGCAGAAGCATCCAAGAGGGGAAAGAAGACCTGCACCAGGTACCAGATCTGTGGACTGCTCTTCAGCGTGCTGCTCATCTCTCTTATTCTGATTTTTTTTGGTGTCAAGTATCTCTGGAGCCCAGCACCCAGAAAAGTAAGTAAAAACTCTGTCATCCAACGTTTTCTGAGGGCCACTTCCCCAGATAGAGCTGTCCACCCCCCATCCTCAACTCGCCAAAAGTTTTTAATTACATCCCCAAACCCAAGCAACTTTACAAAAAGCACTTTCTCAGACCACAGGTATTCCTGAGACTTTTAAAAATCTTTGTATTATTCATAACTAGCTTTTACTTTATACAGGCTGCTTTTTTTTTTTTCCCCCTCTGTCACCACATTCTTTCCCTAGCTGACAATTACAGGGGATGGGAGCTACGCCACGAAGAGTTAAAGTTACTCCTATTTCACCGGCAGCAAATTTTATGACAAGTAAGAAAATATTTTCCATTTCATTTCAATTATCTTGCCAGAAACCGGTGGAAAAGTCATTATGCCACCGCATAAAGAGGGGAGAAAGCCAGGACGCAGCGGTGATTGATTGTCATGGATTATATTTCTTACTTTAATGTGTCTGCAATGCAAGGGGACGGTGAGACGGATTAGCTTTTGGAGGAGCTCCTGCTGACTGGATTGTGCTCGTTTATCCCCAGCTCCCCAGACGGACGCTGCCGTAAGTGCTGAACGTGCCAGGGTGGCATCTCTACCCATTCCGGCCAAAATCTTGGCAATTCTGCCCCAAACCTTCTTTTTTTTGGGTCCCATACCCCGAGAAAACTGCTTAACCTTGAATCCAAGAGTGCCCGGTGCTCCTCAACCTCCTCCCCTTTGAGTTCCCTTGAGTCCCGCTTCGCACCTGAGTTTTGCCCACTCTTAAGAACGTCTCCGAAATTCCCATGTGCAGCCAAGGTGGTCTCTGACCCACGGTGGCATCTCCTCTCTTCTCCCTGCCCGCCCGGCCAGGCTGCCCTCCTGCCGGGCAGAGGAAGTCACCCCGCTCACCGGAAACTTTGTCTTCGTATCAGCAAATAGAAATAAATACCACCACCACCTCCCCCCCCAAAAAAAATAAAAGAAAAAGAAATAAAAGCCATATGTGCCTCCAGGCTCCTGCCAAGATGGTTATAAAGTCTCTACTGTTCCTCGAAAAACAGGGTGCGTGCCAGCAGCGGGGGGAAGAGGCTCTTAACCCCTGGAGGGGAGGTTTTCTCTGAACTGGTGGAACAGAACCGTTGCCACAGCCTGGGAAGGGTTATCCAGAGATCCTCACCGCTAGAAGATGGAGTCCTTTGGTATTTCTGAAAGCCCTTCACAACGCCTGATGGGTGGGCAAGTGAAACACAAGGTCACAGGAGAGCAGGAAAGCCAAGATGTTCCTGCTCCACACTGATGGTCCAGATGTCTGGCATCACCGCATCCTCTGTGGCCACGGGGCAGCAGCTTCCTCCGGGCACAGCAGGATGGGGGAAGCTGGAAGTTCCTAACGCTCAAAGATATAAACCAGGGGGAATTAAAGTCTTTAAAGAATATAAAAAAACCCTTCCAGCTCCCTTCATGCCACCAGAGAGAGGGGGAAAAAAAAGAAAAATCTTTAAAGAAGACTTCTTCCTCCGAGGGGTGGCCTTGGACACGGCGCTGCCCTCTGCATGGCAGCATCCCCGCTGGCGAGAGAAGGCGATGAGTCAGCTAACGAGGGGCTCGTGGCGGCCCCGTGGGGGGCACGTATTTCAACCACTGGCGAGCGAGTGTCATTTTTAGCCCCATAAAACATCTCGCAGCTCTCTGAGCAGCACAGAGCCAGCCAAGCCCAAATGGGGTCGCTGGCCGCTGCGATGGCTGAAGTAATTCTTCGTAAATGGAGAGGCACTCAAAGGTAAGGTGCCACCCGGGATCCTACCCTCCTCCAACTGATTTATGGCACCCTCTGCATTTTGTCAGTCAAAACCAGCAGCCTTCCAGCCATTCTAGGCTTCAGACTATTTTTACCATGCCATGAAATCTGTTGAGAGCCGTATATCTTTACAAAAGCCTCCCGCTGACTACAAGGAGATGCTGGTGGCTGCCGAGGCTCACATCGCTCTGCTGAGAGGGGGCAAAGGTACCCGGCTGTTCTGTGCCCAGGCTTCCTCCAGGGGCTGCAAAACAGGGGATGCTGATGCTGAAAAAGTCGCTAAGAGGCTTTGAACCCCCTGATGGGGAGGGATGTGCAGGAAGCAGGGCACTGCAAACAGGGGTGCAGGCAGAGCCTTTGCCCCTCACCTGGGCGTTGCTGCAGGACCAGGATGCTCCTTCCAAAGCTGTGCCCTGGAGGACAAGCAGAGCTTTCCCATCCCCGTGCCTCCATCACCCTGTGGATCTGAGGAGTTTTGCACAGGCCCTTTTCTTCCTCAGGGCACCATTTTGGGGAAGGAGATCCCCCGAGGCTCTCGCCACACCAGCAGAACCCTTCTTGTGCTTCAAATGGCAACTGCCACCACTTGTCCTTGAAGGGTCAGGCATCCAGAGGGGCTGCAGGGCTGGCTGAGCGTGGCAAGCACCTGCAAGGAGGAGAGGGCTGCTCCCCACGTTTCCCAGCAGGGATGAGTGCCACCAGGAAGCCGGCTGCTACGCCCCGAAACTCTTCAGCAGCCCTGCAGGAGGGCTTTGATCCACAGGCAATCCCTGATCCCCTCCAGGCAGAGAGAGGCTTTTACTTCTGCCTTTCCAGGGAACACAGAAGGCACAGAGGTGGTGCAACTGAGCCAGGGATGCAGGGATAGAACGAGAAGGACAGGGATACAGAGATGGAGCGAGTGACCTGGGAACACTGTGATGGAGCAAGAAAGATGGGGACACAGTGATGAAGCAAGTGACCTGGGAACACGGTGATGGAGCAAGAAAGATGGGGACACAATGATGGAGCAAGGGACCTGGGGACACAATGATGGAGCAAGAAAGATAGGGACAGAGTGGTGAAGCAAGCGAGCCAGAGATACAGTGATGGAGCAAAAAGGACAGGAATGCAGAGATGGAGCAAGAAAGATGGGGACACAGCGATGGAGCAAGAAAGATGGGGACAAAATGATGGAGCAAGGGACCTGGGGACACAGGGGTGGAGCAAGAAAGATAGGGACGCAGTGGTCAGCCTGCTCGCCCACCAGCCAGTGTGGGAAATCAGGTGGGGGCTGAGCCAACCCCTGTGTGTTTTTGGCCCTCACAGGTTTATGACATGGAGCACACGTTCTTCAGCCATGGTGAGAAGAAGAAGATTGTGATGGAGATCGACCCTTTGGCCAGGACAGAGACCTTCAGGAGTGGGAATGGCAGTGAGGAAATCCTGGAGATCCATGATTTCAAGAATGTGAGTGGAGCAGGGTTTGTCCCCTGGAGCCCTCCTGCCATCTTGCAGAAGGACCGGTGGGATCCCTTAGGACACCATGGGGTTGCTCCAACCCTGAGGATGATCAGGACGAGCAATGTCCAGATGCAGACTCTCTAGGGATGCTCTTAAAGGACAGGAGATATGTCCATAAGCTTCCACCAGCGTTTAATAGTGGTGTGGTTCAGTTCCAACAAAATACATCTTAAAAGCAAGACCTAGTTATTGGATTTACCCTTGCAAAGGAACACAATCATCATAAATCTATCCAAGCCCATTACATTTGTCTGTCTGGAGAGCATTAAAACCTCATGACAATGTTGTAGGCTCTCTCTGAAACCTAATTAAAATTTGTAGGGAAATACCTTGTGCAGTGACATATGGCAAAATTTTCAGCTAATAGCCTAGCAGGAACTGGGGGCTGAATGTTCATATAACCATAACGGTCAGATGCTATTCTGCATATTTTTATTTATGATAACTAGAGCTTGTGGTAGTTATAAGGAGAAGGGGAGAGAAATCAACATTTTATGACTACCTGCCTTAAAATATTTGTAAAAATCCCAATTCTCCCATACCGTAAAATGCGATATCCCTTTGGAGAACCTGTTAGTACATCTTAGCCCTGCCCCTCAACAGAGTTTGCACAAAAACATTCACAGGAAGAATACGACTGAGCCCTCATCCCTCTGTACCCTCCTTGTGATGGGGTTATTTATCCTCCTGCTTTGCCCTGACTGCTTCTTTGGGCTTTTTCTTTGGTGTTTTTGATGCTGCAGGGAATAACTGGCATCTTCTTTGTGGGACTTCAGAAATGTTTCATCAAAACTCAGACTAAAGTCCTCCCTGAGACGACAGAGGCCAAGATCCCGGAGCTTGAGGTAAGTGAATGAAACAGGAGACCCCTCCATCCCTCATGAAACCCTCTCCTCTCCCTGGCATCGGGAGCGCAGCCGCCTTCCCCATCACCCTCCCATCTGCTCCAGCCTTCCCAGGGACTCTGCAATAAAGAAATAATGAGTTGTGATCGCTTCATAAAATGATCTTATTTCAGAGGATTGCTTCTAAAAACAACAAGTGGAAAGAGACGGGATTAGAGAGCCGGCAGACAAAAACCCTCCCGGCACAATACCGGAGATCAAGGACAATAATCCTGTTGTAGTCAGAAGGTCGCAAGGCAGCTCAGGATTAGCAGGCACCAAAAAGTCAATCAAATTGTTTTTCTCCAAGAACTGAGCCCCGTGTGCTCCAGCAGAATGAGGCAGAAGTAATGAATTTAAAAGAGCAGCTGTGTTTAAGAAATGGGATTCGAGAGAGTGCTTGGCGTGCAGCCCTGGGAGGTGGGAAGGGATGGGCTGGGGCCACCTCCCCATCCTCATGGACCTCCCTCCCACCCATGTCCCGGGGTGCTTCTTGCACCCATTTCACTTCTTCCCTCCTCATCCTGCTCCAAGGAGTCACACGCTCTGGACCCAGCGAGGAAAAAGCATTTAACTCCAAATTTTCACCCCTCTCTGACGATGTAACTCCAGGGTGAGGGCTCCATCCCTTGAAAGCAGTTGTCCCCCCTCCCCAAGGTGGTGACACAGCCCTCCCACCTCCCCCTTTGCAAGACACAGGGTGTCAGTGGATTGAGTCCCCCCCCTGCAAGGAACCCGCTGCAGATAAAATGCCAGCAGGACACATGTTTGAAACAAAGCGTGGGCAGAAACATTTCCCTGAATCATGACCCAAATTCCCAGACACTGGTTCTTTGATTACGCCGTAAGAAGCCAATAGATCTTTTCGGCTCCCCTCGTAAAAAGGGATACGGCTTCCCAGGCTTTAGCAGAACGTAGCCCCAGGTAGAGAGCTGGGATGTAAAACCCAAGGAGATTAATGTAGATTTAAGATGTAAGTCGTCTCTTCTCACAGCAGGCAGCACCCCCGCAGGCAGCACTCCCCCCCCACACACCCCCCAGCCCCACGCCTTTCAGCAAAGGCTCCAAAAACCACTCAGGCTGGGTCAGGTTGTGTTTGTGCTTGACCCAAGACTTCCCAAAGCCATAAGGCAAAACCTCCATAAAGGAGAAATTACAGCTCCAGACGCCTTCTGGAGAGAAAACCACCATTTGCCAGCTTGCTCTATGGGCGACCACCACCAACACAGACAACGTTGCCTTGGCAGATAGCTCGGCGCAGCCCCGTCCAATAATCTTTATATATCTCCCTCCCTAAGAGCCTGCCAAAAAACACCATGGACTAATGCAACGGCAGAGACATGTGGGATAAATTACAGAGCACAGCCCCGCAAAGAATTTCTGTGTGGAATAAATTAAAGTGTTCGATCGCAAAATCAGTAGCAGAAGGAGAGAGAAATTAAGTAGTAAGAGCAAAGCAGAAAGAGAGATGTTTTAATCTTGGGTTTGAAATGAGCCAGGGTGCTCCAGAAGGCTCTTCCAGATGGTGGGGACTGCACAGGAGAAGGCTCTTGAAGCACGATGAATGGTGGAGGGGGGAGAGCGTGGGGTGGTGTTGGTTGAGAGCAGGCAGGAAAGATAAAGCTCCTGATGGGTCTCCCCGTGTGAGGACCAGCAGGGTATTGAGTGTGGACCTAGTGAGCCCCACAAGCCAAGGCAGATGAAGTCCATCTACTCTCTGGGAGGGGAGAGGTACCTCTGGGTAAGCCAAGGGGAGGAGAAGCAGCCAGGGGTGGGGAGAGGGTGTCTCACCACCCTGGGGTGAAATTTCACTGTTCTTCCAGGGAGAAGAAATCACCACCACCTACTTTGAGCAGTCTGTGGTCTGGGTGCCCGGGGAAAAGCCCATTCAGAACAAGGAGTTCCTGAAGAGCTCCAAAATTTTTGACATCTGCAGAAACGTGACCATCTACTGGATCCACCCCACGCCAATAGCAGGTACAAGGAGCCATCTCCTCCCCAAGGTGCTCACGAGCCCCCTCGCCGAGAGCAGCCCTGCCACTCCCCAGTGTCCCCTCTGCCATTTCCCCCCGTGCAACGTGGTGGGAACCCATTTTCACAGCCCTGTTGCACACCAGCACAACGTTGGCCACAACTGTGAGAGAACATGGCCAACATAATAGCAGGGGCTGAAGTTTCTCTCTTCAAAAGTGCTCATCTCTGCTGGCTTCCCACCTCCCTGCACTTTGCAGAGTGGCCACCCTCCTCATAACAAAGTTAAAAAAAAAAAAACAAAAAAACCCACCAAACCCCTTTTTACCTGCAAAGAAGACAGCCCTGCTGGAAACTGGGACGCCTAAATTCTTGTCGCCGCATGAACATCAGAGCATGAGCAGACACCTGCATCTAAATCACACGACGGGGTTGCCACCTCCAGCTGCTCGCCACACAGCCCTCGCAGAGGTTGTGGCCTCTGAGATCCGCCGGTGTAATTATCTGCTCTCTGTAACCCACTTCTCTTCGAATGAGCTAGTTTTAAAACTCCTACCAAGAAAACTCCATCTGCTCAGCAGCCGCAGAGCTGCAGTGGAACGTCCTGTCCCCCAAGGGGACTGGCCGGCTCACAGCCATCGGTGGTCCCAGGAGCAAGAGGGCATCAGAGGTCCCCAATATGGAGGAAGGGTACTTTCTGACCCTTTCTGCTTCCTCAGTCCCTGCTGTTAAACCCAGCTGCAAAGAAAATTAACATCACTGTGGGTCTTACCTAAGCCACCAAGAGGTGCTGTAGCTGAGTATAATCTGCCCCAAATCATGTTGCTTCACTGGGCATCTACAAGCTGCCCCTCCACAGCAGCAGAGCCCACCACGAGGATGTGCTTCCCCATACCCGCAGACCTGTACAGGGGATGACAACACTCCCCATGGGCACCCACCACCCGTGAGCATGTGGAAGGGTGGGCCGTGTCTTCTCCACCCTCTCCTCCTGCCATATTGTCTCCTACAGCCCTTCTCTCAGGCTAAGTACGAGCAGGAGGCAATGGAGTAGAGATGGTTTGCTGGTGAGGCTGTAGGTCAGAGCACTTTCCTCCTCCACTTGTACCATGTAGAGACATTAACATCTCCTCCCTGGTTAGTGACAGCAATGTTTGGGCTCTTCCTGCAGCTCCTGAGCCAGCTGACCTTGAAGGGGTAGAAGAGGATCCTGAGCTGCTCATGGACAACCAGAGCTGGTTGGATGGAGGAAGCGAACACGAGGTGGAGAAGGACGTGCAGCCGGGGCCGAAACGGCGGGCACGACAGCTCACTGAGGAGGATCTGCCGGTCAACGACTACGTGAGTGTGGGGAATCACACCCTGGGGTTCCCTGGCCATGGTCCCGGGGTATCCTGTCCATGTTCCTGGGTTGTCCTGCTCACACTCCTCAGGTGTTCTGGCCATGCTCCTGGGGTGTCCTGGCTGTACTCCTAGAATGTCCCGGACACAATCCTGGGATGTCCTGCCCGTATTCTTAGGTTTACCTGTCCAAGCTTCTGGGGTGTCCTGGCTGTGCTCCTTGGGATGTTCTGTCCATACTTCTGGAGTGCCCTGATGGTGTTCCTAGGGTGACCTGTCCATGCTCCTGGGGTGCCCTAGCTGCATTCCCAAGGTGTCCTGGTCACACTGCTGGGATGTCCTTGCCGTGTTCCTATGGTGACCTGCCCATGCTCCTGGGGTGTCCCGGCTACCCTCCCAAGGTGTCCTGCCCGTCATCTTGGGGTGCCCTGGCTGCCTTCCCAAGGTGCCCTCTCTGTGTTCCCGGGGTGTCCCACAGGTGGGATGTGTGGGACACCCTGGCTGTGCTGACCCTGGCTCTTCCCGGCAGTCGGAGAACGGGCTGGAGTTCCACCCCTTGTGGGACGAGCGAGGCTACTGCTGTGCCCAGTGCCGCCGTGCCAACCGCTACTGCCGGCGGGTCTGCGAGCCCCTCCTGGGCTACTACCCCTACCCCTACTGCTACCAGGGCGGGAGGGTCATCTGCCGCATCATCATGCCCTGCAACTGGTGGATCGCGCGGATGCTGGGCAGGGTGTAGGCCCCAGCACCGGGGTCCTGTCCTGCACCCACCTGCCGCGTCGCCGGGTGCATCCTGACGCAGCCGACGCGCAGGTCGTTACCTGCTTAATTGCCCATGAGCCTGGGATCCCACCGGCCACGGGCACCCTCAGCGTGCCGGTCCCCCTGGCATCCCGCCGCTGCTGGAGGAGGCCGTGCTCCAGCCCATCGTCAACCACGCTGAGCAGCAAGAGGCAAACAATAAAGGTCTTGTATGAGCGATTGCAAAGAGAAGGGAAAGTCGTTTAGTCTCAGTCTGTGATGGTTAATGGGGCTGAGAAGGGATCTAATTGCTCATCTGCCTTGTCACGAGCATCCATAACTCAGGTACCGGCGCTCGCCTGGCTGGAAACATGGGGGGGTCCCTAATTTGCTCCCTGGTGGCGCTGGTGGTTGTTCAGCACGTCCCAACCCTCTTCCACATCACAGCATGGATGTGCCCAGCAGTTACCAGTGATGGCTGGGGGGTGGCACCAGTCCCCCCGGGAGCGACGGGCAGCAGGGCAGCCTGTGGGCAACGTGGAGGCTGGAGTGGGCACAAGGGAGCCCACCAGGAAATTGGGGGCCCAAAGCCCAATTTCCCAACAAGGAAGCGGCAGTGGGGGGGACCCCAAGTGCCATCCGCTGTCCCCAGCCCTGTGACCAACAAATCAGCAAAACTTGAGCTGTAGGAGGAGAAAAAAAGTCCTTGGCACTGCAGTTGTCCCAAGCAGGACAGTGCTGAGGGCTAAGGGCCAGAATGCCCATCCACCCCCCATGCAGCTGTCCCCTGACGGGGACTCACGCCAGACCCCAGGGGCCAGCTCTCACCCTCTGAGCAGCTTTGGCATCCCTTGGGGGTCACCGGGTGAAACCCCTTTGGTGACACCCAGGGTGACAGTCGGGGCTTTCTGGGGAAACACCTGGATGGACAAGCCTGCCCAGCCGTGCATGCAGAGGAGGGAGCAGGGGGTCAGGCTCTGCTCACCACCAACCTGTGCTGGGTGCCAGCCGGGGTGTCCCCGGGGCTGCCAGGTCCCCCCCAAGTCCCTGTGACTCCCAGGGGGACGTGAGCACATTTTAAAGGCAGTTCCCTCCATCCTCACTCATGGCCACGTGGTTAGAACATTGGGAGCTGCCGGGAGCATGGTACAGCAGAGCTCTCCACATGGCTTCCCAAGGGGACACCAGCCAGTTCTTGGGGACACCAGATGCTTCTGACAAGTCCTCTGAGACATTTATCCCCCAAGGGAGGGGGATTCAAAGGCAGTGATGGTGTGTAAAGCCCACCTGGCCACAGCTGCTGCAGGGAACCAGAGCCCAGCAGCCTTGTGTCCCAGCTCCATGGGTCTCCATGGGTCACCAAGGTGCCTCCAAAGCCTTTGCCAGGAGAGCAGTGTCCCAAATCCCACCCGGCAGCACATGCCTGTGCCTGCGGGACACCACTGCTGTCTCTCTGAATTAAAGCCAGGTGGCTATGCAAGAACTAATTAACTAGGTAAGATCTGCACCCTCTGATGGCCACAGCGCCTGTTGGTGGCTGTGGGGACAAGCAGGCTCCCCAGGTTGGCACAGATAGCCAGGGCTGGTTGAAGGCAGGGACATGGACCACTGCAGGAGCTTTCTGATGGGAATGGCTTTACCCAAACCTGGCCTTGCTTCTCCTGTGTTCCTGCCCCGTCTCCATCCACTCGTTAGTTGCCACCAGATGATCTCTCCGCCCCGGTTTCCGTGCTCTGCCTGGCTCTCCTGACGCAGGTTTTTGGCCAGCCAGGTGCTGACGATTTACTCACCTGGATTAAACACAACAGAAGGGTTTCAGGTGTTCCCCATCAGGCTCCTCCATCAGCAGCGAGGTTGCCCCATACCTGGTCATTTGCTGCACCTGGTCATTTGCCAGAGGACTGATGAAGGGCCACCACTCCTACCTGTGGCTTAACACCCCCACTTTTACACTCACCTCCTCCCCAGGAGCAGGACAGACAGCCCTGGGTGGCTGCTCCAAGCCACAGCCCTTTGAGAGTTTTGTGTTTGGGACCCAAAAATCCCCCAAGCTGGATGGGAGAGGAGCTTCTCCACACCACTGCGGCATCACGCCGGGCAAGACAAAAGGCTTGTTGACAACACAGCCCAAAAGACGAGCGCTACCAAACGAATATAAAAGCTTAAATCCACCTTTTTTGCCTCAGGGAGAGGCTGGGGAGGCAGGTGGCTCCAGCAGGACTGTCCTGCCCTTGTCTCCAAGCGGCAGCCAGGGGAGGATGCTCATCTGCTGGGGATGGGCTGGGATGCTCCAGGCCTTCTGCTTCAGCACTGTTACACAACCACTGTTAGGAAAAAAATTCAATTACAGAAGTTATTTGCAAGCAGAAATGCAGCAGGAAGCATCAGGAAAACACGAGCTGTGGTGGTCCAGAGGTTATCAGCTGGCCCCGGGGCGAGTGGATTACCTCCCAGGGGGTTTGCTGCTCATTGCAGCCATGCCTCGAGCAGAGGAATTTTTCCAGGAGATGAAAAGAAAAGCCACGGAGGTTGCATAGAGTAAAATATCTTAATATTTATTGTGTCTCGGGACAAAAGAGTTCTACTCAATACACAAAATGAGATAAGCAGCATATAATACTGACAATCAAGTCACAGCTGACTCAGTGCAAGGACACCTACCAAGGTAAAGGCACCAGGAGCTACATCACCAAACCTCGCTACAGCTTTTGAAGAATCACTACAGCCTGTACTTTAAAAAGTACAACTATAAAAAAAAAAATATATATATAAAACCCAGGGCAGGGACGAAAGAGAGCTTGGCAACAAGCCGAAACCTTGCCGAGCTTTCAGGCACGCAGGGTCATGTTTTAGAGGGGCAATAGCCCCATCTCGAGAGCAGCCACATCCAGAGGGCAAGGGGACATCAAGGGGCTGCTGGAGAGGAGGGGAAACATTGTTTGCCCCATGGAGGCACTGAAGAGGAGCACTGGGAGCCCCATGGGTGGGCTTCACACCGAGTAAATAGAGAGCTGGGGGCCCAGAGGAGCCAGTGTGCTGTAACCACCCAAGCTACACTAATTATCCCAGGTGGTGGCACAGCAGAGTAGCGTTAGGACAAGACCCCGAGTGCACCAGGGTGGCTGCTGAGCTCTTTTCTACCAGCTAGTTGAGAAGATCAGTCAGTTCAAAGCAAGATTTCACAGAATGGCGTCCAGAGGAAAACTGGAGGTGGTGGCATCTCCCCCCGGTCACGGAGAGCACACCCTGCAAGGCACAACACAAAGTGTTAACAGATAAGGCTGGATTTACACACATCCTGCAGCTGCCCTCAGTCATCACAGGCCCCCCAAAAGTGGTACCCGCCACCCTGCCGAAGGTCCCCAGGAGGGACCAGGTGGCAAAGAGGGATGCTGAGGTGGCCCACCGAGCTTTCACCACTGGACAGACATACCTGGCCATGGCCACAGCGTGCTGGGGACCAGCTACACCATCTCATACTGATTGTTTGTGATGTACTGGGACAGGCAGCAGGCGAGAATGATGCCAATCAACTGACAAAGAGAAAGAAAGAAAAAAAAACAAACAACCAACGTATCAGAGGTAGCCAAAACCAGCAGTGTTTTAGGAGAGAAGCCTGACAAATTCCTCCAGAGCATCAATTTTATAAATTCCAAAGAACAGTGGGATTTACAAATGACAACAGGGGCTGCCCCCATTACTTGGGAGTAATGGGGAGAGGCTGAAGTGGAGGATCCTGGCAGGCATCAGCCAAACCAGCTCCTCATAAGAGATGCTCCCCATCCTGTCCCGTTACATATTTTGCTTCATGAAGCATCTACTGTTTTACAGTACTCCTGGAGATGACACAGACATCAGGAGTGCCACAGCCAGCCAGAGAACAGCCACCACCTCTCCATATTACAAGGCCAGCAGGGAAGCAAGGCTGCCATTTTCACGTCAGCATCCGAAGGACACGCTGCTGTTATCACAACGTGGCCTCCCAGCCCCTGCGTGGACATCTAGGACCAGATCCTGCAGGATCTCTGACCTACACAGTGAGAGGCACGTTAGGATGATGGCGGCCGCAGGACACAGCACGGCTTGCTGAAAGGGTGATAAAAACCAAATAAAATTCCCAAGCCTGGCATCAGCCGAGCTAATTTCACAGCTGGGAGCGTGTAGCTCCCCGTCGGCCTGTGGGTCACATCTCAGTGACCCCATGGCAAGCTAAGGAGGAGAGTGTGGCGAGGGGGCTGGGCACAGTGGAGCAGCTCTGGCTCTCCCAGTGGCTGGGAAGCAAGCAAGGGCAACTAGGGGGGGGGGGCTGTTGGATCCCACCTCTCCCCCATCCTGGACCGTCTGTTACGGGAAACACACGGCGACATGCTCGTCACGGGGGAAACATCTTGGCAGGGTCAGCTGGTGGTCCTGGGCTAACGCCACGGCTTCTGCTTGCCACATCAAGGGGATGGCTGAACTCAAGCCACCCCAACCCCCAAGGCTTGGGGGGCAGCAAAGCTTCCCCAAACCAGCTGCAGAATCTCGCAGCGGCATCGGAAAACCCTCGGGAAGCCCCACGGGTGCCCAGGGCGGCAGAGCTGGGGGGAAGGGGCCTCTCATTTCCTGCCGGGATAAAGCCTGAGGGAGCAGCAGGAGCTCACTGTGGCTCCTGCAGGAAGCATCCAGCAGGACAGAGTAAAGGAGAGCGGGAGGGAGAGGGAGTGATGGCGGGGGTAGGGGCACGAGCTGCTCGCCGGGTCCTGGCCCCGCAGAAGCGACGCCAAAACCCCTCCCGGATGGAAAGGGAGGTCAGTGGGTAGGAAAAGGAAAAGCACAAACTCCATCCCGGCCAACAGCGGGGAGTTCACTCAGAGTGTAACAAGGCTCCGTTTGGGTTTTCCCTAAATCGGGGGGTTCAGACAGGATCTACCCTCAAAACAGCTCCCGGAAACGGAGCTGGTGCTCTCAACCCGGGCTTTAAGGGACGGGAGGCTGCTCAGCGGTGAGATTAAACCCGGGGGGAATGTGGAGAATAGCTGCCCCTCCCTGGTGGAAAGAGGCCGTGCCTTTTGTACACACACACCAGGCTTTGCAGAGAAATTAAATCCCTCTGGAAACGCACTCGCTCTGCTCTGCACCCCTCCCCTGCCGGCCTGCGAGGGAGAGTTACCTGGAAGCAGGCGATGCCAAAGGAGATTCCAGCCACCACGCTCATTTTTGACTCCATCGTTGACGTCACCAGGAAAAAACAACCCTGCAGAGGAGGGAAAGCGAGGAGGTGGGTCTGGAGATTTTCACCCTCCCAGGAGCAAAACCAGCATCTCCAGGGGAAGGCTTCTGGCTGCCACCCTCCTGCCTGACCTCGGCAAAGTCACTTCCCTATCAGTGGGGCAGAGCAGCCCCCCCTTATCACGGGGGCGGGGGGAGCTGGTGCCCTTGGGCTGCTCCCAGCAGGAGCGTTGGGCTGAGCAAGGTGACTCACCAGAGGAATGTCCCTTGCATCACCCGGTTGTCCCCGCTGGATGAGGTCACCCGTGCTCGACTTTGCGCGGCCACCGAGAGACGTCGGCGCCACCAAAACTAACTTTACCAGGAAATGACCCCCTTATTCACCTGTTCTCCCACAAACACACAGCCCGAAACACAAACACTCGGGTCTGGCTGGTCTGTGGCCTCCATGGAAGGAGCCCTTGGACATGAGGGAGGGCTCGTTCCTCCAAACCCTTCCCCTATTCCGTCCCTGGAGGGGTTCAAGGCCAGGCTGGATGGGGCTTGGAGCAACCTGGTGTGGTGGGAGGTGTCCCTGCCCAGGGCAGGAGGGTAAAATTTGATGATCTTTAAGGCCCCTTCCAACCCCAACCATTCTATGTTTCTATGATTCTACCTCCAACCCAGGGGAGTCCCTGGGCCACAAGGTGCCTGCACGAAGAAAGCAGTTCTCCTTTCCAGCCTCCAAGGGAAGGGCAAACCTTTCTCCACGAGCCCAGCTCTGCCCTCCCAACCTCCAGGACTGGCAGAGGGCTTTTTCTGAGCTCAACTTACATCCACAAACACTTTCTGCTTGGCTTTGCTGGGGTCTTTCAGATCCTCCTCCGAGCAGTCGTCCTGGCTCTTGCAGCAGCTCCGGGGGATGCCCCTCTGGGTGAAGTACTCGGTCTTCTCCCAGTCCGAGTAGTTCTGCACCCCACAGCAGTGCAGCTGGAGGGGGGAGAATGTTTGAGGAGCACGGTCACACCAAGGTGTATGGACACCCCTCCCAAGTCCTACCACCAACCCCACAGCTCCCCTGCCCTTGCCTCTCTGGGGCATCTCCTCCCAAATTCCAAATCCCCCGGGGCAAAAGGCACAGTGACAGCACAGGGGGTCCCAGGGGATGCCCGGGGGTGAGACAAGTGTCCATCCCCCCCCCCTTTTCCTGATAGAAGCTGGCACTCACCGTGCTCTGGATGGTGTCGACGGCCTCGCTGTGCCGGTCCGCGGTCACGTTGTAGTCCCTCAAGGCCAGGTTGAGGTTACTCTCAAAGTTTGTCTTAATCTGCAAGAGAGAGGTCTCTGCGGGGGTGCCATCCCCTCCTGGGCTCCAGGACCCACGTTAGTCACCTCTCTCTCTCAGTGATGGTAGGAATGACTCCAGCCGTGGCCACCAGACATTCCCCCGGCCACCCCGGCAATTAAAGGCTGGATTAAAGAGCAGGCCAGGATGTGTGGTGGCAGCCCAGATCCCACAGGGTGACAACTGTCCTGTGTGTCCCCTCCCCCAGCCCCGAGCGGCGCAGGAACCCTCCAAAGAGCTTTAATTACAGAAATTATTGCAGAAGACAGATCAAAGCCTGAAATTAAAGTCCAGGGCTACTTCACCTCTTCTGGAGGAGGGGCAGCACGCTGTGCCAGAGACCCTGCGTCCACCCTCCTCCTTGTCCAGGGGGACATCATGAGTCCTTACAGGGTCCAAGCTGCTCTTTGGGCTGTTTTAACCTCATTTTAGCCACACTAAGCACCACTCCCAGTTGCATCTCTGTCTCTCCAGTGACATCCACAACTGGGTGAAAACCAGCACCAAACTCACTCTGCAGCACCAGGACACGACAGCGGCCCCCCAGACTCACCTCGTGCCTGAAGACGAACCCCACGACGGCGGCCACCAGGACGATGAGGAAGATGAGGGACAGGAGCATGGCGTACTGCGGGCAGAAAGGGTGGGATGGGACAGGGTGGATGGGAGGGGGCAGGATGAGATGGATGGGATGGGGTAGGGAAGGGGTGGGATGGAGAAGGATGTGTTGGGAACAGGTGGGGGAGGTTGGGATGGAACAGATAGGTCGGGATGGGATTGAGATGGGATGTGTTGGGATCAGATGGGGAGGATGGGATGAGATGGTGTTGGGATAGGATAGGAGAGGGTGGGACAGGGTGGGATGGGGTTGGGATGGGTCAGGATGTGTTGGGATCATACGGGGGAGGATGGGATGGGATCAGATGGGGTTGGGATGGGATGGGGAAAGGTGGGACGGGATGAGGTGGCGTTGGGATGGGGAAGGACGTGTTGGGATCAGATGGGGTAGGTTGGGATGGGACAGGGAAGGGTGGGATGCCTTGGGATGGGTCGGGACAGGTGAGGAGAGGATGAGACCCCATCCTGCCCCTTCCAGGGCCCACCCACCAGCTTGAGCATCCAGGTGCTGCCGCGGCAGGTGGCGAAGCAGCCGAAGGTGCCCAGCAGGACCACGACGGTGCCGGCGCCCACCAGGACGAAGGGGACGTTGGTGGCCTTCTCGTCCAGCAGGGAGAAGTAGACGGCCAGGCTCACCCTGCCCCAGACGCCCACGGCCAGCAGCACGATCCCCGACACCTGGGGGGGAGAAGGGGGGGGAGGCCCGCCGTGGCTCGCGCCTGTCGCGACAGGGCGGCGCGGCCGCGACACGTCGCGGGAGGGTCGAGCGGGGCGGAAGGGAGCGGGGCTTACCCAAAAGACGAAGGTGTAGGTGAGCAGGACGCTCTTGAGGCAGGTGATCACCGGCTTCGTCTGCAGCCGCCGCGACGGGGACGCCATGGCCGACACGGGACCTCTCCTGCCGGGCCGGGCCGCGCCGCGCGCCGCCAGCCCCGCCCCGCCCCGCGCAGGCCCCGCCCCGCCCCGTCCCGTCCCATCCCGCCGGAGCCGCCCGAGCGGCGGCGGAGGTTGCCGAGCGTTCACGGAAACGTCCGAGCGTGCCCGAAGGTGGGACGAGGCTCCGCAACGGGGAGCCTCCTACGTGATCCGGGCCACTCCCGCCTGTCCCGTGTCCCCTCTCGCCTGTCCCATGTCCCCTCCTACTGTCTCCGGGCCACTCCCGCCTGTCCCATGTCCCCTCCCGCCTGTCCCATGTGCCCTCCTGCTGGCTCCGGGCAACCCCTGCCCGTCCCGTGTCCCTTCCTCCTTGCTCCCGGCCACTCCTGCCTGACCCATGTCCCCTCCTGCCTGACCCATGTCCCCTCCTGCCTCCTCTGTGCCACTGCCGCCTGCCCCATACCCCCTTCTGCCTGCCCTGTCCCACGTCCCACCTGGCAGTGCCACCTCTGCCCGCCTTGTACCCCCTCCTTCGAGCCTGTGCCACGTCCTGCCTAAACGGTGCCACCTCTGCCTGTCCCATGCCACCTCCTGCCTGCAATGTGCCACCCAGTCCCTACCCTCCTGGCCCAGGGGTGCGCGATGCAGCCCCAGCCACAGCATGGACCCCCCTTTCCCTTCCCAGGTGCCCCCCCAGCAGAGCAAGGACCAGCCTGAGCACCCACCTCGCCCCACAGCTCATGGCACGGCCACCATGGGCATCCTGCCCACCATGGGGCAAGTACCCCATCCCCTCCTTGAGGATGTCCTCGGGCTGCAGGGGGGGTACGGGGGACTTGGGGGGGGGGGGTCTCCCTGAGTCAAGCAGTGGCCTCCTGGCAGCCCTCTCCTGCTCAGGACAGCTGTGTTAATAATTAGTGTGCTTACCAGCCTGGCCACCACATAATTAGTGCATTCAGGCAGCATGTCCCCTGCCCCCCCCACCGCGGCCAGTGCCAGCTCCCCTACCTGTCCATGCCAGGCTGGTCCCTCAGCTCCCCTGGCCTGGGCTGTCCTGTGCTCCGGAGCCAAAATCCCAGACAGCTCCTGCCCGACCCCACGGGATGTGGGGCGGCGGGTCCTAACGAACGTGCTTCGTTACCGCTGCCTCACGGGGGCTGAACTTCAGCTGGAAAACAGACCCCAGCTGGAAGCACTTGCCTCTGGAGCAGTTTCGGAGCCCGCCGTCTGCAGAGAAGTCTCTCCCTCCCTCCAGGAGGTGGAAAAAGGGTCCTGGCTCCGGCTGTTTTGTCCTTGGTCTCCCCAGGATCCCCCCATTCCTGGAGCCTGGCAGGGCTGGCACAGGCTTGGTTACCCTCATTCCTCAGCCAAAACAGGCTCCTGGCTCTTCTGCTCGCAAAGGAAAAAAAAATAATAATAATCTGACAACCTTTTAAAGCCTCAGAGAAGCAGGAGGTACACTGGAAAACGGGCGATTCTGGGATTTTTTTTTTGGTGGTTTTTTTTTGACAATCTCATCGTTTTGGGCCTGACTCACGGCTTTTGAATGTTTGGGACGGGCAGCAGCGGGGAAAAGTAGGTTTGCTCAGCAAAAGCAGAGGATCAGGTCATCTGTGCAGGGACAAGGCGACGCGGGAGGGGGCTGTCACCCTGTTCCCAGCCCCTCTCCATCCCCACCGGGGCTCGCGGCTGCCCCCGGACCCGGCACGGCAAGGGGGCTGGCCAGCCCCTGGCCCCCCCTGGTCCCCCCAGCATGGCACAGGAGGCAGCACCCATCCTGCTTGTTGTCCTCACCAGGCTGGTGTCTTCCACGTGGCATGAAGGTGAGTGCTGGGGTGTGTGGGGACCCCCTTGCTGTGGGAGGTGGCAGCCCGCAGGGGGGTTTGCAGTGGGGAGGGAGGAAGGGGACCCCTGGCATGGCGATGCCGGGGAGAGCATCGGTGCCTGCGGGGTATGGGGGTGCTTGCTGGAGGGTGCTGTGGGGTGCAGAGGGGGTGCTGGGGGGGCATCCAGAGAGAAGAATAAACACAGGCTCTCCATCACACCCCTGCCTGCGGGAGCGGAGCTTTCCCGCTGACGCCTCCCTCCCGCGGGGGCCATCGGTCAGCAGATGTTGGACTGGATGGAATGCTCAGATCCAGCCCCCCACCCTCCCCATCCTCCAGCCAGGCAGCTGGGGCAAGGATTAAAAGCCCTTGCCCTGTTTTGGGGCGGGGGGATTCCCCTTTCCTTGCTCCTATCCCCTTGCCATGCCACAGCCGCCGCCGTGGGGGATGCTCCTGCCCGGTGGGGCTGCCAGTTGGCCCCAGGTGAGAAGGAGAAGGCAGCGCCTGCAGGAAAAGGGGACACCAGGCACCAGGGGCTCCCCCCCTGGGAAGCAGCCACCGCCAGCCCCACAGATGCCAGCCCCACGCTTGTTTGCCCTGAGCCCCTCCGCTCCCCGGGGCAGCGTGGGAAGGGATCAAAGGCTTTGTGGAAAGGAGTGGGCGACTTAACGAAGCTTTTGTGGGGAGCCGTGAGGAGTCAGTCGCTCTGTAGTAAAGTTCATGTGGGAAAGATTTGTAATGGAGTTTCCTCTCCCCGTGCCGGCGGGGCTGCTGCTTGGACTGCCTCAAGTGGATATCCCCTTCCCAAAACCCGGAGCAAGGGGAAAGGGGAGATGGCTGCAGCCGCTGCAGGGTTGCCCCACGGTCCCAGGGGTCCCTTCCCGGGCTCAGCATCCCCGCCATGCTGGAGTGGGGGCTGCAGTGGGGTGGGCTGGAGGCGAGGAGGGGGCAAGAGCTGGCCGGGGCCGGCGGAAACACGGCGGAAACGTGAGCTCAGTGCCGGGGAATGCCGCGGCCAGCCGAGGGGAAGGAGCCAACCCTCTCCCCCTGCACGGCTCCCTCCCTGGTCCCTTGCCCAGGGGAACACAGAGGGTGACCCACGAGGCTGTCCTTCCCCCCCCCCCCTTCCCCCCCTCCAAACACCCGTGGGGTCACAGGTCCATCCGAACAGCATGGATGATGGCCAATAGCTCTGGCCAAGCTTCCCCCAGCAGCTTCATCCCTCCCTGAGTGAGGGGGTGCATCCCTGCCAGCCGCCCCCCTCCCCATCCCCCAGCTGGGTACGTGCTTCTCCTCCCTCACCTCGGCCAGGGGTTCAGGCAGGAGAGGGCAACTGGGGGGACGCTCAGTGGCCAGGACAGTGCCAGGGGAAGGGGTGGAAGGAGGACTTCCCGGCAGCACGAAGCTGGGGGTGGGTGCCAGCCCCCGTTTCCTGCCCCAACCGCGGCTGTGCTGGCCATGTTTACCCTGCGGGCTGGTGCCAGCTGGGGAACGGGCTCTGTCTGCCCAGCTTAACCCTTGATGGCAGCAGCCTCAGGGATGGCAGGAGAGGGTTTGACCAGGGATGGGGTCGCTTGCTGGGGTGTGAGACCCCACCTGGAGTAACACATCCAACTCTGGAGCCCTCAGCGCAGGAAGGACATGGACCTGTTGGAAGGGAGGCCATGGAGATGCTCCGAGGGCTGGAGCCCCTCTGCTGGGAGGACAGGCTGAGAGAGTTGGGGAGGTTCAGCCTGGAGAAGAGACCTTTGAGCCCCTTCCAGTCCCTAAAGGGACACCAGGAAAGCTGGGGAGGGACTCTGTGTCAGGGAATGGAGCCATAGGATGAGGGGTAATGGTTTTAAATTGGAAGAGGG
>BJBW01013991.1:0-22543 GCA_004320125.1 Scolopax mira | reverse complement strand
CCTTCCGGCCCAGATGATTCTATGATTCTATGATCACGGGCTTCCTCATGCTGTTCCCTGCCCTCTCATCAAAAAGGATGCCTTAGCATCAAGCCCTTGAGGCCACCACTAGCAGCTAAGCACTGCTGCTTAGGGGCACCCACGGGTGGAATTCACTTCTGCTGAAGATGAAATGTCCCAGAGCAGCAGAATTACTACAAGAAGACCTGAATCTATATCGCAGTCTTCAGATAAATCCTAAGCTTTAAACAAATTATCTCCAGTACATTCTCCAGTGCATGATATTTCTTTCTCAGCTCAGGAATGCCAGTTACCATTTTGCCATTTTACTGAAAAAAAAACCAACAAAAAGAGGAAAACCAGCCCAAAGCCTCAGACGTTTTAGCAAAGTGGGACAAAAAGTACATTAAGAGGATCACTATGAATCAGTCACTATGGAGCAGCAGGGATAACCAGAGAATAATTCCTTGTGATGGTGGTACATCATTAGTCTTATTAATAATTAAAATAACTTCTGGCTGTCAGTATGCTTTATAAGAACTCCAATCATAATGTTTCTGTGAGATGGGAAAAAAAAAAAGCACTTTATCAGTGAAGAAATGCATGCAAAGAAGGAAAAAGCATCTTGTCTAAACCAAGGTGAGAGACAATCAGTGATGGATTTTGTACTGGAACGCGGGTGTTGGTGATGCCTTGAGTGGGCTCAGCCCATGTCACCCCACTGCTCCCTTGTCAGGAGGTCACAGCTGGAGAGGTCCTGGTGGGAAGTCTACAGCTACTTAAGGGCTTCACTGTCCTGACCTCAAACGTTCGTGGAGCAGAAGAAAATCACATGGATAAAACTGATAGTTTAGGCAGCCAATCAAAGCAGATTATTCCAAAACTTTTTATTAAATGTAAGTCCATCCACCTCTCTAAATGTCAGCGCAGACATGCTAGAGGAAATACAAAAAAGCCAGAGGAATACTTGGGCTCTTGCCTGTGAAATTTATTCTTGTTCTGACCCCTCTCTGCTGGTGAAAGCTGAGAGCAACTGGGGGCTTAAACTGATGGACTTCAGCTTTAGGGCACCTTTAGACAGGGCCCATGAGTATGAGCCCAGGCTTAGCAGCATGCGTCCCAGTGACTCATACAGTCAGGATTCAAGGATTCATGGCATGCCTTCAGCTAGGCATATCCTGGGAAGCAGAAAGGATGCAGTAGTAGGTTAGGAAGCCAGGAACATCACAGTAATATTTGGGAAGGAGTTCCTGTTCTGTTTCCAAAGTCCCCTTTCCCAGGAAAAGTCACAACACATTCAGGAATAACCACATGAATAAGGAAGCAAAGAGGAAGTTTGCACTTTGGTCTCTTCCTCCAGTTTGCCCTCAGATGGGATCAAGGGGATGAAACGACTCCAGCAACATTCCTGGATGATCTCATGATGGCCATGGACATACTACAAACCTCTGTGCCACAACTGCTGTCTAAACAAATACTCAGTCCGTCTGTCCCACACAACAGCTGGGAGCCTGGCACACACCAATCAATCAGCCCCTGGCACTCCTGTAATCAGGGAAGTGCAGTACATGTTCTAAAGAGAACTGAGTTACCAAAACTACAAATTATTAGCACACAGAATATAAGTAGCAGCACTAAGAACTGTGCCTCCATCCTTCAGGAAACCTTCTCTATTCATCCTTCTCCTCTACTGGTAGATGAGACACCAGTTCCTTTCCCCAGGCAGAAGGTCCTCCCTCCATGCTGGGGACAATGAGCTGGTGGTGGGGCATGGAGACTGGGGGGAATAATGCTGCAACTGCTTCTCTCCCCCAAGCAGGACTTCAAGAGCTCTCTATTGTACTTTCCCCCATCTACTTTACAGGTGATGGACTACTTTTGGCCAGGAAGTGGACAGGCCTTCTCACTCTGCATCTGGGAGAGGTCAAAAGCTCCTCTAGCCTGTAAATCCTTGTCTGAGAGATGAGAGTTGCAGTATAAGCTATTAAATCAATTGTTTACAGCTGCTTTTGGGGGGAAGGTTTAATACTAAAACCTTTTATTTTTAAGAAATTAAAGCAATGTGGATTTAGGTGCTCTTTTTTTAATCTTTAAAGGAAAAAAAAGTTACTCCCCTTAAAAATAAAAAAAAATACTGAAATATCTATTTGATTAAATCTAAAAAGCCATTTTTCATTAAAAATTAGTCTGAATATAATATCTGACCAGCTCTCTGGTGGCAAAGTAATTGACCAGTGATGTTGAAAAAATGTCCCAATGCCTACTAGAATTCTTTTGTGAAGAACAGATGCAACTAGTGGGACTGAAATATCATTGAAATAGGAGAAAATACTTGGAAGATGTTGCTAAAAGTCATTTTTCATCAAGGACATTAGCACACTATTTGTCAAAGCATTCAGAAAGCTCCTTAACACTTCTGGACTCACTGCTAATGCTGCTGCCTATGTTGGGACAGTAATAATCTCCCATTTAATAGGAAGCCACATTCTTTCATTTTGGGTGAGGATTTGCAAATGGCAGTCTATTCATTCATTCATCAATTCCAGATGTATTTAATAGTCTTTCAAACTGAAAGTGGGGAAATGAAAATTAGATTAATTGTAATATGGCAGCAGTCTTCAGTACATTATACCATGCTTTCTGCCCTCTAAGGAGTCCTAAATCACTTCAATTACCATTTTGGTGCCTTGTTTGTACCGAATGCAGGGAAACCTCCAGCTCTGACTTCATTTGGGATGAGCCACCACCACCTGTTCTTCCTCTTCCCACCTTTCACCTGCCTTTTCTCTATAAAATCCCCCTTTCCCTTTCTGAATCCAGCATCACACTGCCTGGATGCTTCTCTACTCCTCGTTTCTGTCTCCACTCATGCTGCATGGTGTGAAGATGGGTGGACATTAAGAAGGGCTTCATCAGTGGTTGTTGTGTCCAGCTTTTGGTAGGGAAGAAATTCCCTGGCCTGTCCCGTCTTTCTTCTTTATGCTCTATTCCAGCTCCAGACACAAGAGAAGCCACTTCTTCATTTTTCATTTATGAGGAAGTGGAGTGACAGGATGAGGGGAAATGGTTTTAAACTGAAAGAGGGGAGANNTGGAAGAGGTTGCCCAGAGAAGCTGTGGCTGCCCCATCCCTGGAGGGGTTCAAGGCCAGGCTGGATGGGGCTTTGAGCAACCTGGTCTGGTGGGAGGTGTCCCTGCCCAGGGCAGGGGGGTTGGAACTGGAAGATCTTTAAGGTGCCTTCCAACCCAAACCATTCTTTGATTCTGTGATTTATAGCCACAGCAAGAGGCAGGCTTCCTAGAGACACTGCAGCTATGAAGTCCTTCAAGGAGGATAGTTATTTAAAGCTGGAGGTTGGTTAAGGATGCTCAAGTTTAAAAATGTGGAGTAGGAGAAAAGTAACTGAACCACATCACTGGTATTTTTAACACTGTGAAAGGCAGCATTTTCCCAGTCTTGCAAGGACGGGAAAATCAAAGAAAAAGGAAGCAGTGGCAAAACCCAAACCGACTGAGCACCCGGAGCACAGGGGACATAAAGGGAGGTGATAAAGCAGAGAAGCCACTAGAGACAATGCATCACACATCACAAATGCCAGGTCTTGCTGTTAACATGGCATGAAGTTTTGTGCTCCCTGCTTCCTTGGTGACCAACCTTGCATCTCCAGAGGGTGTGTGTGAGGCAAAAGCACACAGACAGACATAACAGAGCAGATGGAGAACCTATGAGTCAAAGCACGCTCTGTAAACAGGTATTACAGAAGAGGATAGGTAGAAGAAGACTATTCTTTATTAAGTGCTCTTAACGTTTCCTCAGGAGCCTGTTCCTTTAGCATAAGGTAACAGTCCTTCTTGTGAGGAATTGAAAAATATTTGTTTTACTGATTGCTTTGGTAGAGATCTAAGTTTGGGGAATCTGAATTGTAAGATGAAAGCTCAGCGCTGCTAATGATATTTGCGTGGGATGTATCTTAGCCTGGAGGCTGACACAGGCAATGTATGTAACATGCAAACTGTGTATTTCGAAGATAAGATACAGTTTTCCAGCATTTTCTCATTTCCATTTGAGCTCTTCTTTCTTAATCTCTTTTTAAGAAAGAACGAAAGATGTGGAAAATCTCTAGATATCACTTTTTTTTTTTTCTGACATAAAAGTGGGAAAATCATAGGGAGAAGGATAAAATCGAGGAAGAAGATCCATAATGGTAAAAATTCAAACTACTGAAATTTAAGTTTTGCTGAAAAAACAGATATAAAAACAATTATGAAAAAGAAGGTTCCAGCCAAAGTTGAAGGTTTATTTTTGTGTTGGAAATGGCTTTTAATGATTCTATTCAGCTTTTGATACCTTCCAACTATAAAGCGCCTAATCAGTACAAAAATTTAAAATTCATCACAAGTCACATAATGCACCTTAATTATGTACCTTATTGATGTACTTTAATGAAGTCCATACATAGATACATTAGTATATCTTGTATATATAGAACTCCTCTATCAGTTAAACCTGAGATATCAGCAATTTTAAAATGTCATGCACCTGCAAAATAACTTATTTGTTGTTTTCACCATCAGTGTGTACGTATGACAGCCCCATGGATCTTCTTAAGATCCTGGTGAAGTATTCTGGTTCCTTGAGTCACACCACCTCTAATGTTTTCAGAAAGCAATCTGCTGTTAGTTTTTATTAAAGCCTACATGCAACCACCGAGTAAATATATGTGTCCCCTGACACGTCAATTATTCTCAAGGTTCCCAACCAAAGATGAAGCCCTCTGAGACCCACTCTCCTTCCCCTCCTCTCTCCTTGTCATATTTGAATTCTGTCGTTTGCTTGCTGAAAGGATAAGCTAATTCAGAGACATCGTTGCTATATTTTACCTGCCTAAAGAATGTCCAGCAAGAAGGGCCAGTTTATTTCCCTGAAAGGCATGTTGCCATAATGCTTTCTGCATTTGATATAGTCAGATGAGTTTTACAGTCCATACACAAATGGAAATTATGTCACCACTTCTGTGTCTCAAATAAGCTTTTTCCCAATGACTGGATTACCTAAAACCACTTAGATAACCTTGGTGTGGTTTAGATATACAAGAGAATTTAGCATAATCAGTGTTTTTTTTGCCAAATGTTCTTTTTTAACACTTCCTCCTATGAATCTTAAACTACTTCTTGTTATTCATCTCACTAACCATTCATGGATGAATGGCAATTGCTGAATGTCTTAGATACAACACCTTGAAAATGTCATTCAAATCAATTTTTCAGCAGCATGAGAGGCTAGGAGGTAATTCACACTTCTTTTATAATAATATTCTATAAGAGGTACTGTAGTCATCTGCCTTCCCACCACCCCCTCCAAAAGTAAAGGATTATAAATTCACTCTGATTTAGTGCAGCCAAATGTACCAGGCAGAGAAAAACACTGCAGACAGAATATTATATTAAGAATGGCAAATTAGGAGAAAAGCCATCTCCATTATTGCCCCCAAAGTAACCTGTTCCCCTCCAGCTCAGCAAAAGCATGGGAGAAGAATTTTGCAACTCTGAATTTTCCTCCTGTAAAGAGCAATTTATCAATGGCCAGCAGCTCCAGAAGCATCCAAGCTCAGCTTCCTTCTGATGAGAGGAGCCCAGAACCCCACTTTGGTCTCCTAAGTATCAGCTACTTATGAAGACCCGTAAGGTCCTTCCTCCTGAAGTGGCATATACATCTTAGGAGTTCACTGACCCTCTCATGATCCTCAGATGCCAAAACAGCATCATTCCAGCTCATATTGCTCATATCCAACTTTGCCCTGAGTTTTGGGGCACTTCAAGCCCCAAAATTGGGACAAAGGGACTAGAGACCCTACAGCTAAAAGACTCTTTCAGCCTTCCAATGAAGGTGAATGAAGAGATACCAACTAAGAAGTTCATGCCACAAGATTCATCCTGTATCTGACACCTGAGATCAGTTTCTGCTGTTGTCACCATGTCCCCAAAGCACCCTAAACCAAAGCAACAGCAGATTTGAACTGTGATGGAGGAATGTGTTAAGCAAGCAAACCCAAACCATCTCTTTTCAAAGTCTGCCTGTATTACTCAAAGCAGATGTAAAAAAAAAAGCACCAGCACTCCTATTGCCGAGCTAATTTCCACGTTATAGTCTATGTACACAGACTAAGACTAAGCCAAAGCAATAAAAAAAAAGAGGGGGAAATATTGCCTCTTTCCTTTAATGAGACATGCAGACCAGGCATCTTCCTGTAAGTCAGTTCCTTTCAGGCAAAACCTTTGATAAATCTCACAGCTAAGGGTGAGCCCACTTTTTATCGTAACATTTGAACCAAACCTAATTGCTTCTGGTGACTTCATATGAAGGATGTTGGCACAACACAGCCAAGGACACTGTAGCTCAAGCTCCTCTCAAGGTGGACTCTGCATAATCTCTCATTTGACGTACAGAACTGCATGCACTTGCCATAAGCCTCAGCCTTACAGGGCTGCTGGGGAGGCTGCAGATATTTTGATGTATTTAGGGTCTCCTCCAGCCCTCCTGGTCAGAACGGTTTAATGCTGTCAGTCTGAGTGATGCCTCATGTAGAGAAAGATTTCTTTTCCCTTCCACCACACCTGGAAGCAACAAACCTGATTTGCAGGCCAAAAAAACCCCTCAACCTGCTTCAATCCTTCTGTGTTTCAGCATGTTCTAGGACAATTCCCGCAGTCTCCATCATGGGGCTGAGGAACTCATCTCATGCTCACCTAGTAAGAGACTTTCTTCTCCACAGGTCATCTGTGAGCACTGCCGAGCACGACCATCGCTCTGTGTGGCACCTCCCACGTGGTTCTCCCACCCTGAGAGAGATGGAGAACTTCTACAGTGCCCAGTTTCTAGGCTGCTGTAGGATCAAACAGGTCCCTCAGGAAGGTCAGAGGAGCTTCAGAGACTTGCCCAGCCTGAAAGTAAAGCTACGATGCCTCAGGAATAATTTTTAAAGTGAATTCCTCATGTTGTTTACAGGTTTGGACCTTCCCATTTTTAAAGCAGTGGAAGATTTAACCTCCCCTATCGAACTATCGAGCTGCTCACGTGTTGTCTGTCTGTCCCATTGGAGAACATTTCCTGTTAAAAGAATTTTTGGCACGGCTGCTTCATTCTGCCCAGGGAGCAGAAAGTCGATACACAGATTTAGCAATCGATTTTCTAAAAAGTACCCCACAAATCAGGTCTCCTCTCTCTCTCTCTCTCTCTCTCTCTGTTTGCCTTCACATTTCTGCCGGAGCCTCTATAATTAATTTAAACAGATACAAGCACTTCTCCTCCTCTCCTTTTTGATGCGAGCTGTTCCAACAGACTGTGCAGTGAAGCTGCAGCGATTTCAAAGGCTTCCGCTCCCCGCGCAGAAGGGAGCAGCTGCAGGAATAGCTCTTTGAAGAGGAAATGGCACCCAATGGGACTGGCAGGCGGCTCCGAGCTGAGCTCAAACAGCCCCCAAAGTCCTTGGGAGCATCTGAGGACATCAAAAGAGGAAAGATCTAGGCTGGGAGAAGCCTGAAGAATTAATATAAACGACTTCCCCCCCCGTCCCTGGAGCTTTCTTCTGTGTAAACAGCAGGGTCTGAGAGGAAGAGTCTTCCTCACATTTGGCTCAGATGATCCTTCTCATATTGAAAGACTGGAAATAAGAGTTGAACACGAGGGGTGGCTGCACTCCTGGCTTATTTATTATACTATAAATATAAAAAATGTATACAAACACAAAAATACCGATAACATTTTTGTATTTCTGTATATTACCAAAAAGCTACAATATTTCTATTATATTTCTATTCCCAACGGGACTGCCCCAGTGAAGGGTAGTTCAAAGAGCAATCAATTTTTTCGTGGCAGGTCCCTGACAACTGTATTAGACCAAATGCATGTTCCTTTCTGAAAGCTGTGTGCTCCCTTAATTAGTTATGTATAAATAGATGCCATTTTACTACACTCTGTTACCGCGCGTAACCAAGGTGTTGCCTAGCTAAAGAACTGACACAACACATCCTGCAAATGCCTCCTTTGTCAGGTCGCACTGATTATACAATCACTGCATAAAACTGCCCCATCCTTGTCCTCCTAACTGGCAAAATCTGCCTTTTCCCAGCAATTTCACACCACGCCTCTCTCTTCACTTCTGAACTGAAGTTCATGGCTGAGTTAAGCGGTGCCCAGACGCACTGTGTGTGCCAGCTGATGCCCGCACTGGTGCACATCCTCCTGCAGAGATGTGGAGAGCCTTTTTTTCTGCCAGGTTTGGCAGGACCACCCTGCATCCTGACAGGAATCGCCCTCAAATGATTTTTCTCCAGAAACGGTTTTGCTTTGTTATTAACATTATGCCCTGTTGTTTCTGATATCGCCCCCAAAATTACAACTGAGCGTTATATCGTGACTCTTTTATTATACATTGCAATGAATTGACTAAGGAACTTCATTAAAACCACCTCACTTTTCCTAAGCGTGTAGGCTGCTTAAGAGAGTTACTAGATGATGAGGAAAAACAATATAAGGAACTAAAATGAGTGGAATAATTCTCCTTTGCACTTTTCTCTGAAGTTCAAAGTTTGCTGATACTCCTTGACACCTCACACCTTAGTTGTATTTTCGATGGCTGAGCTGCTGAGAAACAGAACCTCCACAGCCAGTTGTTTATACTTCTGACAGCAAAATTAAAATGCAGAGCAGGAAATAAACTGCAATGGTCTCCTACTTGAACGGAATATAAACATTCTGCTTAATTGGGTCACTAAGCATATGTTTGTTTAAATTGGGTATTTTCTCTCTGGCAGTTCATCTCTGGGTAACACAACTACCTCGTCGGAGACACCGGAATTCTCATGGCAGGCAACATAGTTGGTACTTTTGAGGCCAGAAAAGTATGTTTGTTAACACTATTTCAAGTACCTCATAATGAAGAGAGCTAGAGTGTGAGAGCAGTATGTGGCTCGCTGGTTCTGTGTCAGGTTGGTGATATGGACAAGACACAAGCCAAAGGACACAGAGCCATTAGGGAGCTGGTTATAACTCTCTGAATTTCTGCCTGTCCCTGATTTACCTTCTTAGTTGATTGTAATTCAGAGAAGCGTGGAGGAGCTAGCACTGCCTATTCCATACATATGGAAAATCTTCCCATGTTGCAAACCAAGAGGGACAAGTGATATCGCCACCTACATTCATCTCAATCACTATTTAATTTTTTTGGAAGGGCTGAGGGGGAGAAGTTTGAAAGTCTTGTGCTGTTTCCTAAAAGCTGACCGGGGAATTAGAAAATAACTACAGCTTTTAAAGAATGCAGTGCAGTTGATCTGAAGAGAAATGGCACCAGCAGGCACCTAGAACCAGTCTGGGTTCAGAGTGACCCTCTTCCTAAAGCTGACTGGAAGCAAACTGTGTTCCTGATTTTATTTTAGCTGAACAAACTCCTATTAGTCCAATGTACCCTGAAGGCATGAAAGCCACCTCTCGGTTTCTCCTCGTTGGCACATGGGGCCCAGAACATCTAAGGCAGCTCCTTTATTTTAAGAAGTGAAGGTGGCTGGTCACTCGGAAGAGCTGAAGAAGCACACTTCACTTTACTACTATGATTCACAGCTATTTACTAATGCTGGGGCTAAGGAAGAAAATGGTGAATATTGGGATTTAGAGGAATAGCCACAGGGCCAGAAATCCTAAGCCTGGGACCCCTTCTGCTTTCCACCTTGTCATTATTCTGTTCACAGGCTTCAATCCTCACTTCATTTTTGGTTCTCTATCACAGACCTTTCCTCTCTGCTGCTCTTTTCCTCCTTGCCATGTTCCCAGATCCCCTGACCAGCCTTTACCTCCTTCAGCAACTCACATGGGACTCAAGATCTATCCCTTAACAATCTGTGCTGCATTCTCATCCACCAACTTCCATGTGGTCACTTCTTTCCTGTCCCCCCTACTCACTGGGTACCACCAAAGAGAAGGTAAGGACACAGAAGACCTAGGTTTGCACCAACTCAAAAGCCATAGATTGCCATATGTCCACCTCTAAAAAGTCTTAGATATTGGGTCCTATGCTTAAGCCTGGCTTTCCCAAGGAACATGGGACCAACAAACCTGACTGCCTACACACACATCAGCTGAATCTGCATGCTGCAACAAACTTGCATATGTATATTTATTTTTTTTAAGAAAAGCATGTTATTTTTAAATTTTGTAGATGTATTTGTTCTCTGCTACTCTGAGATGCTACCAGGAAAACTGATTGTGGAGATAAAAAGGGAAGGAAAATGGACCATTAACTCCAGAATACCATTGGCTGCCTTGCAAAGAAGAGAAGACGACAAATCCATGTTGTTTAATAGGAGATCTTGAGCTAAATCACTGAAAGGTATGCCTGGACAGACACGTTCGCTACCTGCAGTTCCTGTACGACCACAGAAATCCCCAGCAGTGCAGAGAGCAATGTCATCAAGTCATGGCTGCCCTTCCCACTCCAGGCAGAAACACATTCAGTCCTTCTGAGGATGGTGTCCATGTGCAACGTGGTCCTCAGGACAAGGCTGGGGTAGCATTACCTCTGTGGGATGGATAGAACCAGTCGCCCACTTCTAGCAAGCCTGCCCAGAGTCTGGGGCAACTAAGGACTTCAGAAGCTTGCAGGTTTTCCAGATCTCAGTAGACTGAAAATGAAAGACCAGCAAAAGATCTATCCCTACACAACATCGTCTCTGTTAAAATTCAGCCTCTTGTTCTAAGGATGAAGATACTGGAATACCTCTGATGTCAAAAGGTACTGTTTCTTATCATTCAGTTTTTTAGTATGTCTCTTCTGTGGTTTCTGAAGTTACCTCCCGAAAAAAACGAGGTAGGAATGTAACACCTCACATGGAAAATTTCAGGCTACACTTTTTTATCTTGGCAAAGTAAGAAGTAATGGAAACTGTTAGGCAAACTTAACTAGAAGCATTTTAACACATAAAATCTACTTCTACAAAAAGATCAGGCAAAATGAAAGGCATCAAACTGCCTTTCTCATGCATTGATTTTCCCCATATACCATTTTCTTCTGCATCCATCTATGTATTATTTTTCTTGTTTGCTTTAAGAGCACAGGCTGCTTGGAACTGGTATGCAGCTTTCTTGTCTTCAGAGGCCCAAGCACACTTCTTGGTGGTGCATAAAAACCCCAGCAATTTCTGTTTCTTTCTGCATGACAGGCCCAAGCTGCATCTGAGACTCATGGAAGACATTTCGAGATGGCCACAGCACAGAACAAGTCAGCACAGGCACCGTGGAGACAGCAGATCCCCCTCCTTTTATGGACCTGTGTTGAAAGCAGGACGGGGCTGTCAGAAAACTGTATCTGCCATTCCCCCCAGATCCCAGTTCCAGGACACGGAGCTTTAAGGACCGGCATGTTTCTCACAAATAGCCAGTATTTTCTGGATGGACACCTCAGCAGTTGTTCCTTCGCTATCAGTCTCACGTCATCTCCTGGGATGAGTTTCTTCTGATTTCTCAATACAGATTACTTGCACCTGGATGGGAGTGATAGGGTGTTGGCAGAGAGACACTGAGCAGACGAAGAGGAGAAGGGAGAAACCTTGCCAGCCTTTGTGTGTGCAACTGCTGAGTCAGTTCAACAGCCCCAGATACCCCCGCCCCCACAAACACAGGTGCAGATGGCCACATAAAAGTAATCTGAAATTGGCTGCTGCCCAAAATTCTACATTCCTCTTGGCTCCGCCGGATCCATTTTCCCACATGACCTCATCTCCCATGGCCTCGCAGTGGACAGACAGGCAGGGAACCTACAGTCGATTCTCCAAACATCCAGGAGTTGCTGTGGAAGTGGGAAGGACATGAGAGTTCAATATGGGCAAGAGGAAGAACAAATAGGGATGCCTGAGTCTGGGCTTTTGACCCCCTGACTTCCCCCACACCCACGCAAGTCTGGAAGCCAGATCCTCAGAGCTACCGGGCCATCTTTCCGCTCCAGCAATAATGCTGCAGGAGATCCCTCCATGAGAAGGATCTGCTGGGGCAAAGCTGCTCTGCGCAGAGCTGGCAGTCCCTCCTCTGTCCCCCTCTAGGACACCCTGCCTGGGGGTGTCAGGATGCTCTTGAAGGAGACTCGAGCTGCTGCACACCAGCCTCAGCTGCTCTTGGCTAGAAGGCTCTTGGCCTTCTCCATACTCAGCTCCAAGTAGCTGAGGACTGAGGTGAAGCTCTGTGAACACCAACTTCAGTGCCAGCTTGAGGACCAACAGCTAATTCTCGCACCCACCTCAACACCTGAGTTGGCACCGAGTACAGCTACAGCATTTGGAGCTCATAAACGTCATGGAAACACAACCACTGAAGATTGAGAAAGTTAAGTTTAACTTACACAACCTTTCAAGATACTCTTGACTACCATGCAAAGGTATCCCGCAGTGACTGTATTCACCTGTCTACAAAAGAAGAGTAAAGCCTTTCATTTAACTTCAGCTAAACAACCAGCACGTCCACGTGTCCACCACCCACCAGGGAGGCTCATGAAGCCAAAGCCAGTGGCAACAAAATACATGATGTCTGACCAAAGCAGAGCCCTGGAACAGGCTGCCCAAAGAGGTGGTGGAGTCTCCATCTCTGGAGACATTCAAAACCTGCCTGGACACATTCCTGTGCAACCTGCTCTGGGTGGACCTGCTTTGGCAGGGGGACTGGACTAGATGATCTCCAGAGGGCCCTTCCAACCCCATATCACTCTCTGATTTGGTGATTCTGTGAAAGGTTGTTTCCATGCTGTGTCTCTCTTTCCCAAATGAAGCCACTCTGTGCACACAACTAAGAAACTTAGCAACTTGCCCAATTTGCTTTTGTGGGATGCTTATTTTTCCCCTCTTCAATGATTTATCAAAGAAAAGGAGAAAAAAATAAATGGTTGGCTTGGATTACAGTAAAGTAGAGACAAAGCCTGGAGAAAGCAAAAGTTTCAGGAATTGAAAAGCAGTTTGAAACAGGACAGTGGACTAGAAATGATGACACAACTTCAGGGCAGGGACCACTGCTTCAGCAGTGATGATTGGGAAAGGAAAATCAAAATCTCCAGCACTGGAGTGTGTATCACATTTCATGACGCATATCTAAGAAGCACCCATTCCCTCGTCTCATGTTTAGCTTATCCCACGTGTTAGGGCAAAAAATAAAAACCCGAGCAGTAGGCACGAGAATGACAACACCATCGGGAGCCTCCTGCTGTTGGAGGCTATATCGAGGGGAACTTTGACTGTCAGCTTGGCTGAGCTTCAAAATTGCCCTAAATATGGTGAAACTGGCTGAGAAGAGCTCAGTCAGGGAGGACAGGGTGAGAAAGCTTGCCACCGGAGAACTAGCAACGCAAGCGGGTGGTTACCTTCCTCTTCTCTGGGCTCTCCCACGGACCGATGGGACAGTGAACACTAATAAACACTAACGAGGGTCAGGTGCTGAGCGTGCCAAGCTCAAGCAAAGGTGCTGACCCAAGAGCAGAGGCTGTGGTACCTCGCAGAGGTACGGAGCAGCACGCAGGGGTCCTCACGGACACCGTGGAGCTCTGGAGGGAAGTTAAAAAAAAGGAATTGCAAGAGGAATTCCATTTTTAACAAGTTGCTAAGAGGCACTCTGTACCTATTTAAATCTGAATGGTGTAAGCAGTGGAAACAGAAAGGGAAGGGTGGGCAAGGGTAGGACTGCCCATTAAATTTCCTGGACTGGCTGGGAAAGAATCCTGTTTGGCATCCAAATATGCTGCGGGAAGCACTCTTGATGTCGTGTCTATACCTTTAGGCTCCTTTAGAGCTATGACCATACGTCAGAGACCTTCTTCCCATGGTAGCCATGAAGTTGCTTTGCAGTCTTTGTTGACTCTTAGGGAGAAATAGAGTGGGAAGGTTTACTCTTTCTGTCAACCTTTCTGTCAACATGGACCACGGTCATTGCAACTTCCCATGGGTGCAAACCACATCCAAAGATCCTACGGATGTCTTCTTGCACATAAGCTCTGGGCTAGGCTCTAGGTTGAAACCGTGCTGTGAACTTGGGAGAAGGGAGATATGTGGGAAGGAAGAAATGAGAACAGAAGGGAAGGACGTCACAAGAGCCAACAGCAGGATGGAGAAATGGAGATACACAGGAAACTTGTCCTTACCAGAAACGCTGAACAGAAAATTGTTGACATGACACCCTACGTGAAACAATACACAAAATACTATCACAGAATCTTAGTGGTTGGAAGGGACCTTTGAGATCATTGAGTCCAACCACATTAAAAAACAAAGCAAAACAAAACAAAAACCTAAACCAAAAACAAACCCCAAAAAACCACCCAAACAAACACAAAAACACACCCACAACCCAAAACAAAACAAAAAAACCCCCACTAAAACCAGAAAAACCACACAAAAAAAAAAGCACCCACCAACTAAACCCCACACCTACAACTCCCCACACAACACTCCACCACAAACCAATAACCTTGGGCACTAGAGCATGCCCTGAAGAGCCATGTCTACACGTTTCTTAAATACCTCCAGGGATGGTGACTCCACCACCTCCCAGGGCAGGCTGTTCCAGTGCCTGACCACCCTCTCAGTAAAGTAATTCTTCCTAATATCAGCAGCTAGCTGATATGACAACACCATCAGCAGCTTTGGAGGTGTGCACGATCAGAGCAGCAACAAAGAAGAAATATCTTGAATCTGAATCACTATCTGTCCCTGAAACAGACAGCTAATTAATTTTTGGTTTTAAAAGCTGGAAGAGATCACTGATCATTTGAGCATGCTTCAGCATGACTGAAAACAAGTAAGGAAAAACCTAGCTTACAAGTACAAGCAAGCCATGTTTGGGGTGATTTGTTTTTATTAGAATTTTTTTAGAAAGAGCATTTATAAAAATCCAAATATAGATTTGCAGCTCCGTATGTACAGCAAGTAGAACATTTGGTCTCACTGCGGTCATCTCAGTGGTATTAACCTGCAACCTCGTGATTTGTTATTTATAACATCACTCTCTTTGTGAAGTACCCAGTCACAATCATTATAAACCTGAGCTATTTCACGTCAGTATTAAAATCTTGTCAGTCTTTAAGAATGAAAAGATGAGGAAAAATTAAGTCACCCAAATAGACAGGACAATTAGATTCTGTGGGAACACACAACAGGACCAGCAGATCATGTCAACAAGAATTTTGGCTTGAATACACTGAAGTGTGAACAGAAGCTCTTACGCCGTGCTTGTCAAAAGACCACATGCAACAGCTTGGCCAGTCAAGCACACCATGACCTTCTGTGGACCTGCAAAGTAATTCCAGAAGTGAAAGTGTGCTACTGATCTCAGCTAGTAAAATTCAGTCCTGCTCCCACTTCTACAAGCCGTGGCAGCCCAAACTCTCATTAGACAGCAAGAATTCGGGGCAAGGATCACCCTCCACTGTGTACTCTCTACAGTGCCAAGTAGGAGGGGGTGGAGAACTCCAGCTGCCACACAATATAAATAATAGTGATTCATCTTTTTGATGCCTCACTATTAATTTGATTACCTGGCTTGATTCACTTGAGGTCTGTAATGGCTTCCAGGGGTTGTCAGAAACCTTATTTCCTCAAGCTGTTTATATTGGTGAAATAAAACCCCAACACACCTGCCTCCTGAGGGGCTGAGTTCGAGGCAGAACATAACATGGCCTCTCCTCTCCATGCCAGTGAATGCAAGTTTGCCTGCTCTCGAGGTGATGAGGAAGGGTGGGAATCTGTATCTGCAGCCAAGAGCAGCTTATCTGTAGCTCAGGTGAGAGTTATGTTTAAGGGGAAACATATGCTCCATATTGTCCTACTTCTCCTCATCCCTGTTGGGGACAGGAGTTTCCTTCTGTTCCATGAGTGCATATGGATATGTGCAGGAAGAAGATCCTGGTATCCTCACTTTGCTCTAAATCACGTCCTTGGCTCACTTGCTGGTGCAACAATTTTGGGGAAGCGGATATTTGTTCATTTTAATAAAGGCTTGTCGCTATTAATCCATCTTATTCACGTTCTCATCAAGATCCAGACTCTCACTGTCTGGGACTCCAAACGTCTGGGACATTTGGAAAAAAGACTAATCGATGCTTTGTTACTCCAGCCATACTCATCTATCATTTGTTTTTGTGATGACCCATCCCACCTCTTTTGTTTCTTTATTAGCCCTTGTCACATCTTGATCAATGCATTATCTATTTCTACCTGTCCTCTCCTTATCTGGCTTTAGGCATTGTGCTTGTACGTAAACTGGACTAGAATGCAGCATTTTTCAGCTTGTTCAGGACCATAGTATTTTCAGGTTCTATTTTTTCAGACTAGAGTTTAGCCATGTGGTTATCCAGCATGTCCCCCTGGCAGTTCTTACTCCCAACAGCTTATGACTGCACTGATAGCAGCATCCTTGACCTCAGAGTACTGCTCTTTTCAGTGGAAAGAACAAACTGGTGAGGAAAAAGTAAGAATACCAAAAATTAAGGTTTTTAGACAGAGTGTCCGTAACTGCCTCTTCTACCTAAAGGCTACCAAACTCTTGACCCACCTCTGCAAGTCTGTTTTGAAATATTTTATTTCACTAACCAGTCTGATTTTGCTGAACAACTTCTCAGCCTCAAGAGACAATTCCCTTCTAACTCCTATATCCTTTCAGTGCATGCTTTTCTCTACACCCCTTCCTGGCACTACCCTTTAACCACGCTTATAAAAAAATATTTGTGGAAAAAAATCACACATCTCTTTCACCTCCGCTATTTCCCTTCTGTTCCACCCAAGACCCATGACCAAACCCATCCTGATCATTGAGAAGGTTTTTCTAAAACATACAAATACCTAAAGACAGAGACACGTTTTCAAGTACACTAAAAAATTAAATCTTGTCATCTACAGTAGTTACAGGCACACTATCAACCTCAACTAATAACATACTGTTTCAAGTGCCTTCTCCCAACCCCCCCCAGCTAAAGCAGGTGAAAGCCTTCCAAATTAAACTCTTGCAACTTCTAAAATCAATGTCACATCTCTTTATGTGCAAGTAATGTCTCACTGCTGAAGCTTGGTCAGTCACAGTTTGAACTGCACCTCTAAACAGGTGCTAAACATTCACATGGTGAGGTAGACAGGTCACATCATACATTCTTGAAGAGTCAAGACCATAAATTCTTCTTGTGTAGCCAGTGAGAAACAATTCCCTGTCAGCAGATACAGAAGAGGAGGTATGAAGATAACCTTTCCCTATCTGTGTTGCAGTAGCCTCTGAAGGCTGTAAATCTCCCCAGAGTGGTCATTACAATCACGGCTCTGCGTGTTGTGCTTGAAGAAAAGTGACATTTCATCATCTGCCTACTAGAGATGCTGAATCAATGGAGAAGTATTTTACAGTTTTCCAAGGGCACACGGGGCCAGCAACACATGCTGCTACTACATCTGCTAAAGCTTTTGCACTGCCCACTCACACATTATTAGTAATTTTCCCATGTACTTATACGGGACATCTCCCGACACCTCTGCCAGACATACCTCTGCAACCCACCACACCACACTGCAGAACCACCCTAGGTTACCAAATGCACATCTTGGCTTCTTGCTTTCCTGAGCCTGCAAGAATGGCTGTTATTCAGCCCTTTTCTACTTCTCCATATTAGATAAAGACCAAAGAATCAAATGACAGTATTCTGTGGATCCCTCTTTCCTGGAGGTGTTCAAGGCCAGGCCAGATGGAGCAACCTGGTCTAGTGGGAGGTGTCCCTGCCTATGTCCCTGCCATCCCTATGGCAGGGACATGATGGTCCCTTCCAACACAAACCATTCGGTAATTTTAAGTTGTACACAGTTAAGCAAAGGTCACCTTGAGTCAGGGCTCATGTTAGCTGCTGCCATGTTCTACAATCTCCTGAAAGATCCATTTCTGAAATCACTAAGCATGGGAAAGACTTTTCCAAAGCTATCTCCATACCTAATAGAGTCCACATGCCACTTCCAAGTGAGGGAGGTACTTAAGAGTCTAAGAGCCATCCATGTTTGAAAAAGTGACTTTGAAATCAGAAAATCAGAGGATCATTGAGGTGTGAAGGAACTTTTGGATATCATCTAGTAAAGTTGTCTGCCAACTGCAGTGTCCAGTTGCATTTTGAATATCTTCAAGGACGGAGACTCCACAGCCTCCCTGACTGAGTATTCAGGACAAAAACATCACAAAGTCACTCCCTTTTTGATGGCTTCCTGTTACTGGTGCTGATGAAGTGTTTTACTCTTCATTGAAACAGAGGATACTGATGATGCCACCTGCCTGTGTGGTTCATGAGCAGGACAAAAATAATCCTATTATTTTATCCATCTCTTGCTACCTAATGTTCAGTCTGAGAACCTCACACAGAATCCACCCTCTGTGCATCACAAGAAGAAACAGGGAACTTCAAGTGGGAATTCTCCACCAGATGTAGCCTTGCAGCCAGCCACCAAGGCCACTGGGTTTTTTCACCAGCTTGTCCATCACATCTCCACCCTTCTCCTGTAAGGGTATTTTTTCAGCATGCTTATAATCTCAGGACTGGATGAGGAATCTTCTCCACCTAGTTACCTTTCTTCACCGAGTGTTATCTTCAGGGACCTGTTCCTCCATTTTACAACACTTAGACACCCATTATTGGCCCCAGTTAGGTTTCAAATTGGAAAAAACCCAACAAACCAAGCAAGTGGTGGGAAAGAAATCCCCTGAAATTTGGAAGCAAGACTGCCAGATATGTACAGGACCACTACTGAAGAACCAACTGACCAAAGAGGTGGGGTTGTTCAATAAGAATGCATTTTCACTGAAGTTTTATCACCTGTGCTGCCCAAATTCTCTGACCCCTAAAATACACCAAATTATGAAACAAGCATAGGAAATAGCTGACATAAAACTAACCAACATCCAAGCTGTAAATAAGGTAATGCTACAAGACAGTCCTTGGCTAGGCAGGGAATTATGGGGTTTTCTTTGTTAAAACTGAGAAGTGGATGTGTCAGAGCAGCTATCCAGCTCAGCTTCCTAAGTAAGTACAAAGTGTAATAGATGTACTAGGTTATTGACTGCAAAGGTTAGAGACATCTGGGTCAAGAAAGGATTCTTTTCCTTGAATTTTTTATATTGAAATTGAAAAAAAATTCAGCTGAATTTTTGTCTGTACCAGAAAATTGTTGTCTATTAATATGTACTAAATAACTCAACATGAAGAGATTAGGGCAGACAAAGACTACTTTTAAAGGACCTTAATGCTAACTGGAACAACAGATGATGATATGAAGTTAAGGATGACAGCACTATATGCCACGTCAAATTTAGCTTATGTAAACTAACATGATAGTTAAAGCATGTTCAAGTATAGCTTCCAGATGGAAGAGGGAAAGTAAGTAAGAAAAAACTTGCTTAAGATGATTTCTGATGACTTTCTTACTGGAAGGACGTAATCGGCCAGTTAAGACCATGGTAAAAAGAGAATGTAGCATCTTGTAGGAATTTTATCCCAGCAAACAAAACAATCTAATATATGCACAGAACTGATGACAGATACCGTGACAGAATAAACGTACATAGAGGAAGTTACCCCTCATTTCTATCACTTTTAAAAATTCTGAAAACCCTCAGTCCAAACATCAGCAGTTTCTACATAATGTACCCTTTCACTGTTCACTGTTGCTTTTTGGCTAAGATTACGTTCTATGCTGCTTTTCAAGTAGGCATTCCAGACAACTTCTAATTGCAGTAGATAACTTTATAGTGTCTCTCTATAAAACCAAAATGGTACATATGAAAACAACCAGCACTAAGATATTAACATCTGAGGTACAAAACTTCTAAATGAAAGCATTATTCTTGGTAATCGAAAGATACACACTTATTTTATATTATATTTATGCCTGAGTCTTCAAGCAGAATTTATTAGATTACTCCAGCAACTGACATAGAATAATATCATTGTCAAATACATTATGAATTAAAATATGTACACCAGAAAATCTCACTTCCACAATATAAAGCACAGAATTCAGTCTGTAAGTAAGACAAAGTGGTCTTTAAGCACTTTAAACTTCAAGGGGTAGCAATGGGTATTTCTACCTTGGAGTATGGGTATTACTTTCTTTCAGATCACAGCTCTCCACTGATAAATACAACTACCCTACCACCACCCTCACTACGAAGTAGGAACATAAGGGGAGGGCAAGACCTATGCAGGAGAGGAAAACAGAAATCTGCAATGAAACATGATGATGACCAACCTTCTCTGACAACACCGAGAGATGTGTTTCAAGGCTGCCCATGTCATGGCCAAGGTGAGAGCCAGCCTGCTGTACAGAATTTAAGGACTACAGTAATGGCTCAATTCTCCACCATGCTCAAGCCAACCCTTCACCTTTTACCTGGTCATAATTAGAGTCACCAGCATCATCCTCCCAAAATGTAATGTAGACTAAGACACATATCTACACAGATACTCTACCAAACCCTAACTCTGCACAGGCGGTTAATGTTGGCAGCAAGTTCCTTGACCAAAATATGCTACAATGACAAAAATACTTTTGTAAATATAACCACATCCACTTCTGCACAGAAAGGAAGAGACATCAGGCAACCTAAACCAACACTGCCACAGCAGCAAGAGCTTCAGCAAGCCAGCTTTCACGGATGTCAGCTGCCACAGACTCTGCCACATTTCTTCTGAATCTCTCTCTGATATAAAATGATGCAAGGGGCTGGCAAACAGTGGCTCCAGCAGGAGAAAAGGCCTTTGTTACCCTCGGCCACGAGATGCTTCCTCGCTGCAAGAGGAATACTTTAACAGCCTTGCCCATGTTTAGCTTCTCCCACTATTTGCCCGCTACAGCTGAAAATGTGAGATCAAACTGGAGAAGAGTTTACACTCTCTTCCTTCTTTTTTCTCAACAAGCATTAGCTTGGGGCAGTGGAGAAAGAACAAGGGGAAGAAAGGAATGATAAAATACACAACAGTAGCATTTTCTTAAAACTCTTCGGGACAAAAGAAGAGGAGTGCTAATTTTACACTCTTCTTCATGTTACTGTTCCACATACCCTGTCCCCAAATACAGGACAAGGCAGAGCAATGAAGACAGTGAGCTCTGGTTGCCTTCCCATCACACAGCCCAGTACTCGTCCAGCTGGAAGTCCTGCACCTTGTTGGGCTGCACTGGGCCCAGGGAGGCAATGTCAAGTCCTGAACTAGCCCTAAGGGTACAGGACATTAGAAAGGCAATTGCTTGAACGCACTTTATAGGCATGTAAGTTGTATCTTTTCCTTAAAAGTCAAAGATCTTTCCTCACAGAACGCTAAATACTGATTTATTTCTCTTTTCCAGATTCTTACACATTTTTAAAATCTACTAATGCAGTTTGTTCGAGGAAGAACTTGAAATATGACCTTTTTATCAATTACCAAGAGAAACTGAGTGTCACGCAAAGGTTTTATTTTTTGTTCTTGTTGGGTTTTGGTTGCTTCTCTGTGTGTTTTTCTTTTCACACAAAATGGGAAGGAAATAATGTGTTTCTAAAACCAGCCAGCATTTCTCTATCACATCAGAAAATATTTTTGAAGCTTGCATAAAATGAGAGTAACCAAATGTTTAAATACCATCTTCCCCCTCCCCCCCCTTGGCAAAAGTCCAGGTAGTTTTCTTACAAAAACTCCTGTATTTTCTGTTCCTTTTACAGAGATGGCAAAGCCTCAGCCACACATCTTCCATTAACATTAAGAAAAAATGATGTGGGCAAACCTTTTTGTGCAATTCCCTGAAAATCTCAACCTTTGATAAAACCAAAGACCAAAACAAAAGTAGTAATACTGTGGTTAGCATTAACATGAATGGTTCAGCTGGTTAAGCTTTATCTGATTCCACGCTTCCTGAATATGGATAGTTTGGTTTCTGGGATAATAGCAATTTGGATAGTTATTTCATTATTTAATCTCAACTGGGTTTTTGAGGAAATGTTAGTTGATTTGTGGGTATGTTGTTCTTATTTACCAATGAAATACTATAGTCAAATACAGCAAGCACTTTTTCCCATTTGTTTTATATAAAAATAATAGCAATTCAGCCGTATCCCTGGAGGATTCATAATTGACAAAAATCATTCCAATGGTTACTTTATCTTCCTTTTTTTGGTTCATACTTCCAGTTTGTCAGCAACTGAATCAATAATTAACTTAGACTGTCATGTTTTCTGTAACATAAATAGAACATTTAAAATAACAACCTTGAAAGGCCCTATTTTCTTTAGGTTACACAACATCTCAAAAAAAAAAAAAAAAAAGCAGACGGCTGAAAACCACTACACAATTGATTTTCATGTTTTGAGTTCTGAGGGAAAGTCAGCTGCAGGACATCCAGGGCTGTTTTTCAGAGGCTTGGGGTGAATGAAAAGTGAGCACCCTTCCCAAGTTTTCTAAACAAGTGGATGACAAGGCTCTCTGCTTTTCTCACTGCCTAAAAAAAGTGGGAGGTTATTCCCAGCCTTACGACAC
>BJBW01013990.1:0-67499 GCA_004320125.1 Scolopax mira | reverse complement strand
TTCCAGGGCTCCGTCACCCTCACTGGGAAGCAGTTTTTTCTCACATTGGAGTGGAACCTTCCATGTTCCAACTTGTGCCTTTTACCCCTCGTCCTCTCACTGGCAACCACTGAAAAGAGTCTGGCTCCCTCCTCCTTCAAACCATCCTTTAGATACTTATAGGCATTAATAAGGTCTCCCCTCAGCCTTCTCTTCTCCAGGCTACAGAGTCCCAGCTCTCTCAGCCTTTCTTCATAAGGTAGATGCTCCAATATACCTTAATTGGAGGTACAGCAATTATCTCCAGGAAAAAAAGTGATTTTGAATGGGGGATTTAAAAAAATCTCTCCCCCAGTGGAAGAGAATGGGGAACCACTGCTTGAAGGTTTATCAAGCAGGAATTTCATTTACAAAGGACTTAAAAGAGATATCACCATGTGGCTAGAACACTAAGTTGGAATTATCTAACTATATGTAGATATCCACACCTGAGCTGGTCAGCTTGGTTACAGTCACTGGAAAGACAGTTGAAAAGTAAAGCATAAAGCATGATTCTTCTCTTCCCAAAGGTGTCCAAACAAGATGAATCTCAGTGTTAAAAAACCTTCTCACCAGAAAGGATGCTCCCAATGACTAGCTTAGACATGGATCCTTGCATTTATAGATGTGTAAAGTGAAGAGAACTAACCCTGCTCAATATGACAAATATTTTTTCTTTTAAAAAAATTCTTACATTTGCTTTTTTTTTTCATGAAATATTTGAAGAGCAGTGACCTTGCTTCCTTAATCTTGATGTTTTGTTCTGTACCTTATTCGTTTCTTTGGGCTGCAAAGGCTGTGGAGGTGACATTGCTCTTTGCCTGACACACCTACTTACTGCAAAGCACTGTGTACACTGTTGTATAAATAACATCTCAAAAAAATGAATAATTGAAAAGGATGGAAAACTGTTCAGTTGACTGAAATTATTCAGTAGAAACTATATGAGAACAGAGACAAAATTTCCTAAATGTATCTCTTAAGAATTAATTTTGACAGTTTTGAACAGAGTTTTGTACAGCTACAAATAAATCAACATACAACTTTCAAGACAAGTGTTTAACAAAAAACCAGGAGTCCTGCTCCAGCTGGAGAAGCTTCTTGAGGACTAAAAATCTTCCCTAGCTGGAATTTCCAGTAAGAGGACTGGTTTGTAGCCTGATGTGAGAAAGAAGCCCCTTTCCTAACGCGCCAAGAGGGTTTATTTTTCCATCTAGGTCGTGAAGTGTTTGCCAGTTACACTTCTAGGCTGATTTGGGGTTTTTTTTTCACTTTTCTTGAGTAGTGCTGCTGAAGCTGCAACTAGTTCTGTGGGGCAGCACTTACTGTCCCTCTGCCTGCTTTGTCATGAAGACTGGACCACCAGTTAGTTAGATGCAACCAGGCAATGGGGAACACGTCCTGCAGCAACACTGGCTTAAGAAGAGGAGCAGAGACCAAGTTTAGAGAGACCAAGATGCTACGTGCTGGGGAACTGGCAAATGCAGGCTTTCAGCCTCCCCCTCTTGTGAATGTGCTTAGCCCTGTGGATAACCCCGTTTTATCATCTTCGTATGTTTGTGTATTTTTTGTCTCACAGATAGACAGGGTTGTTAGAGAGGCAAATGCTGATCTGAAAAGTAGCATCTTCTGCGTGCCCATATCATTACCATCTTTTTTTAGGTCTAGAGCTGAGCATTCTATTTTGTTTGAAATAATCACCACTTCTTTTTTTCATGCTTTCTAATTTTGAACATAGTCTTTGTGGGGGTGGGACTAAAGGGGAATTTTCTTTTGTTCTGATGACTGAGATTTTCATAACTATTTTCTGCCTGTGACTGTCTTGTAGCTGAGAGTGGGGCTCAGCCGTTCTGTGTTTGCTGCGAGCTGTGCCATGAGATCCCCCTGCCGAGAAAGCCCTTCAGCCTTTGTGGACTGTGCTGGTTTGCCACTCTACATTAGAACCCAAACTCTAGGTTCTCACTGATTGTATACCCTTGAGAAATACATACGTTTTATTATCTTACATCTGTGATATACTTTTGAGACATTAGTCAGGAACAAAGAGAGACAGTACAAATTTGTAAATTATCTATTACTCTAAGAATTTTATAGGATGCTCCCTCTTCATAACACCTTATGAATTCCCTCTCCAGTATAAAACTCACACAAAAGTCTTTTTTCCAAACGTCTTTTTTTCCTGGCCACCTGGGCACACTGCTGGCTCTTGTTCAGCCCACAGTCCCCCAACAACCCCCAGGGCCTTTTCTGCTGGGCATCTCCAGCCACTCTGCCTCCAGCAGGAGGTTGGTGTGGCCCAAGGGCAGGATCTGGCACTTGGCCTTGTTGAACCTCATCCCATTGGCCTTGGTCCATCGATCCAGCCTGTCCAAATCCCTCTGCAAAACCTTCCTACCCTCCAGCAGGTCGACACTCCCACCCAACTTGGTGTCTTTTGAACTTACTGGGGGTACGTTTAATAGCCTCTTCCCAGCCATGCGGAAAAGCAACATATGGAGAGACAAGCTGGGGTCATGTCTCAGTGCAAGGCAGCACCTCCTGGAACTCCGTTACTCCAAGAGGTGCATGTGCCACCATCCAGCATGTTGTCCTCAGCTCCCACTCTATATTGACGACTCATTTATTTAGGTAGGAATCAAAATTAAATGTGTAATAAGGACAGGCCAGTTATACTTTTGATTTTGTGTTATTTTCTGGAGATAATGGTAAAATATCAGCAAGATATGATATCCAGTGCATTTTAAAGGCTTATGGCTATTCATTGATACTCATTTTAATTCTTAATTCTGGTCTGTAGAGAGCCAATCACTCCTGGCCTAGAGTTATACTAGAGTTCTTATGAGAAAATAAACTCAAAATCTTGCAACTATGAAAAACTGAATTCGTATTGGGAATATTACTGCTGCTACATTTCATATATCTGCTTCATCATATTCCTTATATTGGCCAGTGATCCCCCAAAGACTTCTCTCATGCCAAGGCACCTCAAGTGTGTTGGAGGTCAGTCTGACCTTGCGGAACTCCCTGCTAGCAATTTTTCTTGCCAAGATTGAGGTAATCAACATCTGGAGGTACCTCTCTCATGACTGCAAGATAATGGAGCGCTTGTTGTTAAAGGTGAGAAATGATAGATGAATCATTCTGACAGATCACTGACATAAGGCGTTGGTATCTCAGTTGATCTGGGTACCTTTATGTGGCACTGGGTGTACTGTAAAGGCATTTGTCTATTCAGCCATGTTTATGTACCACAGGGTGACCACAGTAAGTGGTCTTATGATGCCTCCTGCACGCACAGGTCTGTTGGCTTCAGCTGTAGTTTCAATGCACACAAAGGGCAGTGGGTGGCTTCTATTTTTAAATGAAAAAGAGCTAGAGCTCCTAGATCCTAGGCTGAACAGAGGTGGCACCAAAGTTCACGCATCAGAATAACGGAGAGAGCTGTCTAGTGAAATTTGGACCTCCGTAGGCTGTAAATGATTCTGCATATTGCCCTCTTCAACACATGGCGTTACCATACGTGGAAGAAGTTAAAAAATCACACAAACAGATGAAGTGGGAACGCTAAATTATGACAAATTAAAAGTTAAGTGCTAGTGGGAATATTGGAGGATGTTACTAACCGGTATAAACGACAAAAGTTTTCATGTATGATAAGATGCCAAAGTGAGTGGGTGACAACGGAGGTCCAAATGCCGGCAGGAATTATTAATGTTAATATTGCCTTGAAAAGTACTTACCAAACATTTAAAATCATGTTTTCACATTCCCCACTTATCTGCAATCCCTCCCAGCTGATTTCTATTCCAGATAAATTGGCAGATAAATTGGACGGGTTTCTGCAGTATTGGATGCTAGTGTGTGTTATTCATAGATGTTTTCCTTTCCCATCTGATGGCCTCCATAGCTATGGAGCAGGTATCCTTCAACTACAGTTGATTTATCTCACTATACGTAGCCCTGTTTTTCAGATGGAGTGATCCTAGGCTAGACTGGCTCTTGCTGTTAGCAGTAGGCAATTGCCCACGCAATACAGGCATTACTAGTGTCTTCAGCTTCATGGGGAATTGATGATGCAGAAGCTGCCTCAGAGTGGTTGGTCAAACAGGATGTTGTGGGGTGTGTGCAAAGTAGTGTCTAGGCCTTCTAGGTCTTCCAGAGACCTGCATCACCATAGATCCCCTCAAAATATCTGCTTCTTCTACTACCGTGCCATCCAGCATCACAGAATGGTTCAGGTTGGAGGAGACCCTGGAGGCCACATGGTCCAGAGCTTGGATCAAGCAGGACTAACCTCAAAGCTAGACCTGGTTGCTTTACCCATTGGTATTTTTAGTATCTTCAAGGACGGAAATGTCAGAAATTCTCTGGGAAGCTTGTTCCAGAGTGTGTTTACTCTCACCATGAAGATACTTTTCCATATGGCTTGTCAGAATTTTGCTTGCTGCCAGTTGAGTCCATTGCCTCTTGTTCATCTCTGGGAAGAGTCTGGCTTCATCTTATTTATATTCTCCCATTAAGTAGTTGAAAATTACAAGAAGATCTTCCCATAGCTTTCTCATCTTCAAAACAAACAAATCCAATTCTTGTTTACACTCCTGATTCATGCTCCCAACCCCCTGTTCTTCCAGGGAATTCCAGGGAATCTCCAGTTTGTTAATGTCTTTACTGGCGAGCCCAAAAGTAGGCACAGCACACCAGATGTGGTCTCACAAGTGCCAGAGAGAGAGGGGAATAAGCATGTTCCTTGATCGGCTGGCTGACTGTTGGTATGCAGCCGAGAACGTGGTTGCCCTTTCCTACCACAAATCCCAGTGCAGACTGGGGTTCAGCTGCCTCTCCACCACCACCCATGAGGACATGAAACCCTCCTTCCATAAGACAGACAGGGTGTAACTAAAATGTAGAGAAAGATTAGACTTATCTGTTAGACCAGGGTCACAGTCTTTCACTGGTGACATGGAAACACAAGAGGAAAAAAAGCAAACAAAATGGAGGATTCACATGGACTGCAAAGCCCCCTTCCCTTCTGATTTTCACAGGAACATCCAGACAGGAGGTACCATTAGCTCTGGTTAGTCTCCATCCCAGAGCAGAACAGGGCAAGAGACAGCGGGGAGGCAGCATTACCACCACAGCTGTGGGGCAGCATCTCCATAACATGATGGGCCCCTGTGCTGTGCTGGTGGCACTAATGTCAGGGGGTGGCAGGAGGAATCTCTCCAGCTCCTCCTCCCAGAGCAAACAGATCAAAGGCAGTGACGTGCTGTCAGGCAGGGACATGTGTTCTTGAGAAATTAAAATAAGAAGGAACCGTATGGTCTGAAGAGTGCTGAGAGTTCTCCTGGTCCAGAACGGAATGGGAGAGGGCTTATGTGTGCAGACTGATGTTGCATGACAAAGATCATGAATTGAGTTTTAAGGAATAATTCAAGTCTTGCCAGCTTGGTAGGCAATGTTTTTACAATGAGTTGAAGGCAGATCAAATATTAGACCAGCTTGTAATTTCTCTGCCAGTTGCTGTGGTTTTACAGTCTTTTATCTCAGGGTTGGTTTTTTTTTAGTTTTAATTTGGGAGCCTGTACGTGTGTTTCTGTAATTGAAGCAAATGGCTAAATTCCTTTAAGAGAGTGCTCTCAGAGACACAGTGTCAATAAACTGAAACATGCAGGATTATAATTATCTGCGATGTGTCTAATATAATAATTTAATATGGGTAGGCACAGAGGGTCAGCTCTTTAGTTCAAATTAACACGTCTCCATTGAATTAAATAGACCTCTGCCAGTCTTCAGCGGCTGAAGAGCTAGCTCAATATTTTCAAGCAAATTTGTGATTTCAAATCGACAGTTTGCCTTAGAAATGTTTACCAGTGGTACATTATGACTTCATCACAGAAGAAATGCCACTTTCTCTAGAGTGATTTTCTCCTTCTTTCTGTCCAACAGGCTGGAAGGATCTGTGAACTTGCTGCAGTTCTGAAAGAGGTATTCGCCGGTGCCAGAAAGGGAAGGCTGATCTTTGCCGCCAGGAAGATGTGAAGGGAGGCACCATTTAGTAGATGGAATTAGTAAAACAAGACAAAAGTCTTCTCTCCCGTGAATGCAGAAGTGCTTTCTGATTCCCAGAACACAACCTGCCTTGATTGGATGACATGACATTAAAACTGCTGACACGCTCAGAGATGGGCTGCTTGTTTACAGTGAATTGAAATTCAAATCCATATTGTCTGAGCGGGGCTGGCTGCAGACAATTTCGTGTTGTTTTCCTTTCCCTGCGCCATTTCTCCAATGATGTTTTCCCCCAAGAAGCACTGTCTTCTGCTAACCACACAAAATATGTCTGTGCAGCAAATTCAGAAGCATGTGCTGGTTCAGGAGCTTTATGGTCTTTATGATCCATTCAAAACTTCATGTTTTTATATTTTTTATTTTTGGACACACATCTCTAATAGACTGATCATCTGAAGAGGCCAGTGAGCTATGGGTTAGGCTGGGCCATGCTGAAGCCTCTCAACTCCATCTCCTGGCTATTGGAAGCTGAACAGAAGATCCATCTCTGATGTTGCTCTGGTCAGGAAGGGAGCCAAGATTTGTGGTTGAGGGCATTGCAGCTAGTTCAGAAAGAAACTGCTGAGCTAAGGCACTCTGTTTTACTGATTTGTGCTACTTGACTATCATACCTAACAACCCTGTTCTTCATTTTAATCAAACGGGCTTCAAAAGACAGCAATCAGTTTTGAAATAGGCCCAAGATAATTGAGCACGGTTAGAAACTTCATAATTGCCCATTTCCTGCAAATGATGGAAATAGAAAATAGTGTTGAGTCTGTACCAATTGAATATTTTTATGATTTAAGGCTTTTTTCATATTGGAACTTCCCATACTACTTGCTGCCATGTGAAATGTGGTAGTTGTTTAACTATTCAAACAAACACAACTTATTTATGCAAGCACAGCCTCAGAAAAGCCTTTAAAGCACTGTCTGTCTCAAAGTGCAATTCATGCTGTGCAATTCCTCATTATTGTGATAATAATATATATACACCAGTCAGTGGACAGCATCCACTCTTTGGAATTTATGTACTGGGCACTGAAGATAGGAGGAAGCTCACTGATGGCTAACAATTTGCAAGAAGAACAATGTTGCATCATTAAGGATATTATTGTTGGGAAGAAAAGTTTTGTCTTGGAGTGAGATAGAAAAACTGTTTTATGGCCAATGTGCATTTTGACATTATGCTTATTTAAAAAAAAAAAACCACAAAACAAACAAACAAACAAAAGCTCTGTGTGACTTATGAAACAATAGTTTCAGAGCATGGGCAGCTCAGAAAGGGTTAATGGGGAATGAGTGATGGCTCTGACACTTCCAGTTATAAGAAATGAGAGACATATAATTACATCAGCAAGCAGAAAGTTCAAAACATACAAAGGAGACGGGTTTTACATACTTTGCAGATTATCTGTGTAAACCCTTGAGCCCGGATGCCGTGAATATTAAGAATTTACACAGCGTCAAAACCACAACTAGATAAACTCATTGAAAAGAACCCATCAGCAGGCATTAAATGCAAAGGCAGCACCTCTTGTTTAGTAAGTCTCCGATCTACAATTTTTAATATTTCTTTTTTGAGTCAGGGAGAGAACTTGGGGAAAATACAACTGTCTGCTTCCCTTGCTTTAGCCAGGAAGAGGACGCTGTGCTCAACCGACCTGTGGGTGTCTTGCATTTTACATTGTGTTATTGGGTAGGATCTCAAAATTACTGTGAAGACACATTATAACTGAGAAAGACAAAGGGCTGGAGGACCTTTCTGAGACCCCACCTCTTGACTGTAATTTGGTTGTCCGCTGGAGTGGTATTTTATGCCATAAAAAGTTACAAGTCTGGACCACAATGTAAGTATTGAAACTTTGTTTAAATCTTAAGGCATTTTCAAAAGCTTGGTAGCAGTTGAATAGGAACCTAGCAGTTTCCCTAGGATTCTTCCAGAAAAAAATGGTCCATGGCTTTTACAGAATTTTTTAGATGGAGCATCCATTTGCATGATCCTTCTTCCCCGCAGTCCAAACCAACAAGACTTGTACTAGAAATGTGAGATTGAGCTAAAACAATTTGCATTACCTGAGGTTTGGAATATGTAATCTTGTCAAATGAAAGCCACAACAGAGGACAGAGTGAGCTCCTTATGCTGTTTGTAGTGGGAGCAGCTAAAGCCTCATCCCTCCTATAAAGACCGTATGTTTAAAGAGACTGGGAAAGATGCCCATGTTCTAGCAATTTTGCATGAGTTAAACAGAAAACAAGTTATTGCCGCAGTAAGAAACCAGGCTTTAGAAAAGGTAGAAACATGCATCTTGGCCCTGTTATATAGACATATTTTTATCAGCCCCTACAGGAGAGGAAAGCATATTATAATGTGATTACCCACAGTGAGGAGCTGCTGGAGAGCTAATAGCTCTGTCTTCTTGAGCTTGCAGAGCTCTCCACTGCACTCTGGAGACTCTTCTCACTCTGTGTTCTTTGCTTTCCTAAATTCAAACCCGTTGTATCAAACTGAACTTACGTTGCAAAGCACAAAAAGGTATTTTAATGAAATGGTTGAGACTAAATTGCTGACTGCAGGACAATTCTGCAGCTTCACACTAGGAATTGTAGGGTTCCTGCTGCCTTCTTAACTCATGATAAATTGCAAACCTCTTGCTTCCATGCCAGAGGCTCAGACAGCATTGTGTGATCACCATTGCTTTTCTGATTTATTTTTCATGCCCATATAAAAAGTCTATTTATGCTGAGGCTCCCTCAATATTTTTTTTTCACAAATTATATAGTGCAACAATCAGATTGGCAATTAATGTAAACATATATCACGGGTGTGATGTGAATTGTATTTCAATTCTCTGTCCATTGCATCTGTCATCTCAGTCTGTGCAGTTGGTGTAGCTATGAAGCCATTACTCCATCAGCAGGGCTCTAGAGAGCAGTTTGCTCAGCTTTGCACAAGGCCTGGATCTGCTGAATTTTTTTGTATCTATAAATGCCAAAATCTTCTGTTTTCAACCAATGTTGTTAGGAGATTATACTGTGCAGGGCAAGGTGTATGCACCGGTTGTTTTACTGTTCTGCTGTGGTTCTACCTGTTGGTTAGTTCTACACTCAAGCACTAACAACGCACAGGAGCTTGTTTTCACCTAAATCTCTGTGCCTAGTGCTTCCTATTGGCTCTTTGAAGATGTCTCCAGAGCCATTGGGCAATCTGTCTTTCACCACTGTTTAAGCACAACAAATCGGTGGAATTTTGAATTATTTGAATATCACAATGAGGACCTTAGCCAAAGTCCATAGAACTTAACAGAAAGCCTTGTACTGGCGAAGATAAGATTTGGTTCCAAGTCAAGAGTGAATACCTTTGCCCTGAACACTGCGAAACCTGAATCGGTCAGATTGAACACAGGCAGAGTAAGAAAAGTAAGAGTAGATAAGAGTATATGGCTACAAACACGGGGGCATACATCAGATACTTTCTGGGCTAGTTAATAGTCTTGAGCTAGCTAATAGTCTTCTCCTAGACCTTGGTCTATAGGAGTAATCTGACAGCTTCTCCTCCTCAGTAAAGAGGCTGAACACTTTTGAACCTAGAAGAGATACTCCATCAAAGATTTCTTTCTGAGATCCATCGGTTATTCAATTTTTAATCTTATTCAGTTTGTGCTTCAGTGGTTCAGTTAAATGTTTTTAAATCAGGTTGTCATACTGTATCAAGTAACAGAACCTCCGGAAATCTAAGTGTATTATGTCAGCTGCCACTTTTTATTAACTAAGCTTGTCAAAAGTGCTGGCAATATTTCAGTGCTGAATGCTAACATTTAAAAATTTGCATTTAACAGGGATGCCATTGTTTTCATCAAAGCCCGTTGTTAGTGCCCCTTACACTTACACCTGACCTTGTACTTTAACCAGTCTGTAACAATAACATGTATGCCCTGCTCAGTCTTTCCCATGATCTTGCTTGGGACCACTGCTAAGCTAACAAGCCTGCAGCCATCACCTTTCAGTCTTTGGAGCCTTTGCCTACCATTAACTCTTTACTTGTTCATATTCAAGCATCAGTCATGTGGCAGCATCAATCCTAGAGCAATAGTGTGAAAAAGATACACCTTGGTGTAGGTTATATCTTTCTGCATGCAAAAAATTCAGCTCTACCCAAAGTGCCTACCAGTGCTTTTACAGATATAGCGAGGGTAAACACACCATGACCTCTAAATTTTGATGAAGCCTCTGGCACTCAACTCCTGCAGTTAACACAAGCATGATTCTGTGAAGATAAGGTGCATATACAGTGGTTAATATTTACACAGTGCTTTGAAGATACAAACTATTGAAGTCCTAAATAGTATTCAAACCTACATAAAGTTGCTGGTTTAGTGCAAACACTAGAAATGTAGACTACCTAGAGGCAAGAGGAAACCTCAGTGAGCAAGGGAGTAACTGTAATTCAAAGCTGGTGTGTTAGTGTGACAGACAGGCTCCTGGTTTCTTGAAAAACCCAGAAATACCTTACAACTAGCCAGCCATTTATGAAACACTAATGTCTATGTTATGGCATAGTTACGAGGAAAGGACACACAATGACACTGAGCAATTGAAAATATGCTGTAAAATAACAGTCCTAAAATAGTAAACGTTGCAATGAATTATTAAAGTTGCTTATTTTAACATTTTATTTACTGGATTTTGCATTAAAATTACAAATCATCAGCTCACATTGTGTTGTCATTGAATCTGGCCTTCCTGAGATTTGCTTTGTTCCCATTCAATCTACCCAGTTGGTTAACAAGATCTTGGCTGCTGACCTTTTCTCATTACACCCCTATGATTGATGCCACTGACTCCCTTTTGCCCATTTCTTCTCATTTGAATTTTTCTTGGCTGTGCCTGCAAAGTCTTTGCAAAGCTCCAGCACACCGTGAATCTCTCATCATGTGTTTTCCCATACGCAACACCTCTTGTCCTCCGTGTCCCAGAGTGCTAAGTAACAGCATTCTTTCATTTAATTTTATCCCTGGCACTCATCGTGCTTGCAATACTCAAATGAAATTAAAAAAAAAAAAAATTGCTTGGTAAAATGGAATCCTTTATGAGATATCCAACATATACCATCTTTCCTGTGATTGTTTTCATAATGTAAAAATTTTCAGGTACTTTTGCTAAAATATCTAGCATGGTTGCATATCCCAGTCAATCTATGGATTTTTTAGCATGGTGACAAGTAGAGACTACTGCTGTAACAGGGCCCAAATGGATCAGGACTTTCCGATTAAATTCCTTAAAGTGAGCATCCCAAAAGGGAGGAATCTGTAAAGCTAAAAATGAAACACTTCAAACAGAAAACTTCACACGTTACAGCAAGAGAAATGCTGATTGAATGTAAAGGGATTTTTTTTTTTTTTCTCTAAGAGCATGTCAGTTATTTTGACTGTAAAAGTGGTTTGGGCACCCCAATCCTGCTTTGGCAAACGTGGCTTCCTCTCCGCTGGCCCTACAGGGGATTTGGGCAACCGGAGGTGGTTGCGCTGCAAACACCGGCTGTATCTCAGGGGCTTCTTGGCCACCCCGCTTGGAATCACCCAGTTACCTGCCTTCATGCCTTTAAGGTATTTTAGGAGTAATAATACATTCCTTAATATTTACTGAATGCTTTTTAAGGACACATAAATTGCAACCCATACATTTCTGGCTTATTGCTACAAATGGGCATGTGTTTGCTATAAAGCAAATATTACTATATATACTTTTTCCTCTTCCTAAAAACATTATTGCTTTTCTGTTGAGCTTGAGCTGTCTTCATCGTTAAAAGAAAATCCAGGGGATCAGGTAATCATTCCCATGCTGTTTCCATTTCAGGCTAATGATCAGGAAAAGCAATTAGCAAGGTAGAGTGCAATTTAGTATTGCTGCCAAATTCTTCAGGTTTCCCCTATAGAATTGTTTATGTTCCCTCGCAAATGATTCCCTGGAAGATTAATCAAAATAATGTCAGTGTGTATTTTCTTCTTTGGTCCAGCTACCTGTGCCAAAGCAGTACGTTTTATTGGGAAAAGCCAAAATACTTTTCCAAATGCAATACCTAACATCAAAGCTTTCTGCAGCTGACAGAAATAGGAAGAGGACTTGCAGATGCTGGCCTCTGTGGTGTATGCAGTTAACTTGGCACAGCATTATTCTGGTAGGATTCCACTCTTGGTGGGATGTTTGCAGAATCTGTCAACCTAGATGGATCCTCAGTGCTGAATAAGCTTTGTTTACTATTTGTCTATGTGCTAGAAATGAGTCAAAGGGCTCTTTGATCACCTTCTGGCCAAAAGGCAGTGCTAGAGTTTTCTATGCAAAGACTGTTTGGAAGCTTAGTTAACATTTTCTGACTCATGGAGAAACAAAAGTAAGTATTACAATCCCACAAATACTTAAGAGCAATGTGGAATATGGTTTATGTGTGTCCCAAAGGCTCCTGTCCAAGCTGGAACAAGGGGATGCCTTCCATGCCTTTTGTTTCCAAGACAATTTTTTGTACAACCTCAGCTAGTCCTCTTGACAATGTAAATCCAAGAAAGTTCTCTTTAGAGTATTTGGAATTAAGTGCCACACAGATATTTTTAAACTATTTTTAACTATTAACTCTTTTTCTGTTTAGGGAACAGAAACTGATTCATCTGAGGAAGCTGCTGGCAACTGGCATACAGGAAAACTGAATTACAGCCAGCATCAGAATCATAAAAATGTGCTGTTTTGTTCAGAGGGACGAATTTTGTCATTAGCCCTGCCAAAACCTGCTTTCGTTGACAGAAATGGATGAGAGTGCATTATCTTATCTCAATATTCAGTTTATCAGGTCACACACTGGCAGAGTCCTAATCACATCCCTGATCCGGGAGAGGTGACAAAGCCAAGTTTCTTCCTGGCTCAGGAGAAGCTTCTCTATGTGTATGCCTTTGAAAATGGGGTATGTGGCCACCCTCTCTCAAGGCAACAGGCAGCACTTCTGGGGGAACCCCCTCTGTGAGACCACTTTGTTTTTCTCTTCATCCCACTGGCTGAGGTATTGAAGAGGTGCTATCTGGAGACAGCAGCAACTTCTGCTGCTGTGACTGCTCACTAACCCTACCTGACACCCCTCTGGGAAGTCCTCCCTGGATAAAGAGGTTGCCACTCCAAAAACCCCATCAGGAGAGAGATGAACCATCAAAAGCAGGAGAGGCCAGAACTGCCTAAAATCTCTGTTGCTGAGAAAGGGAAATTTTAAAGGTAATATTTTCAAGAACAAGGTCGTGGCTACTCCTCTCCAGTAGAGCAGTCATTAAACAACTCTCTGGAGATAGCACAGCTTGGGATTTTGCAAAAGTTTCTTCTGAATATTTCTGGAGTAGAATCATCTGGGCCAGAAGGGACCTCCAAAGGTCATCAGCAGGGACATCCCCAACTAGACGAGGTTGCCCAGGGCTTCCTCGAGCCTCCCCTTCGATTGAGTGTTTACACTCAATTGGCAAGAAAAGTTCAGACCTTATATACCTTTGGTCATTCATTTTAACAGTTCCTTAGACTGTACAGCAAAGGGATCTCAAGCTGTTTGGGTATTAATTTTCAGGTGTTCCATAAGAAATCATCAAAAGACTTGAGGAAGGACTACAGTGAAGTGCTTTTGGACGCTTTGAACTTTTTACTGCTATTACACATATTGATGAAGTTCAGTGTTGTAATGAATGAATATGTACTTCTGGAAACATTTTTAGGAGACATCTAAAGTTCCTAGGTCTTCTTTGATGACCTTCTGCATCAGCTGAGTTTCTTAACGTGCATTATGCTTCTATTATTATATTTCCATTTCAAGATGACATGAAGCTAGATATGCAATGGCTCAAATCAACCACGTTCCACACTGATCTAATTTTAAGTGTCCTGAGGGTATTACAGTAGAAAAAAACCCATTCTTTGTTCAATTATACAGCTACTCCTATACCCTCTATATATGCAGGTGTCAAGAGCTCAGAAAGAAAATATTTATAGTAATACCTTATTCATCCATATCCTGTAGAAGCTCTCTAAAAAAATTGAAGCAAGTTTGTATTCTTTTCTCAAGTTATTTCAAGGAAGTTATAGTAATAAAAGTCACATTGGGCTGTCCCATAACTCTAAGATAGCAACGTTGTCCAAATATACACTACCAAGTATGTGCCACCGTATACTAGGAACAGGGTACAGTACACCATTACTGTTAAATCATGGAACCCGAGTCTCCGAGCCAGAACAGGGTAAAACAATGAGTCCTGCAGTGGACCTACTGCCTCCTTGAAAGGTGGTGGTGCACGGGGCAAGGCCATGGGTGTAGGTCACACTCAGCAACCTGCAGGATGAACCCTCTTTGAAGTGAACTGATGGCCTCTAGGTGGTTTTTGTTTATTTTGTCAAAAAACGTCCCAAATAAACCAGTTCCCAAAGGAACCTTATGTTATTACACACTTGAGAAACGGTAAGTTTCTGGTCTAATTAGGAAAAGTATGGATAAATAGAAAAGACACAGTGTAAAGTGAAGGGTCAAATGCATGCTGTTCAGAAATCTCTTATTAGAAAGCGGGGCCAGACTCAGCTGCTGTACACCTCTGTGTGTTAATGATCTAAAAACATGTTTGGTGCAAAGGGCCCTGTGTTCCAAAGGGTGCTGTGTGGCAGTATTGTGCAATTATTAGAAGTTTTGTTGCAGTAAGGGTTATATCTATAGGGCTATGCTCCTGCAAAAGAGTAGCTTTTGCGTGATAGTTCCATAAATGAGCCATTATGGCCATGAGTGAGAAGATCTGGAAAATCAGATAGAGAGGAGCTGTGGTCTGCAGGCAATGGATGCAACTGTCCTGAGGACACCATGATCGCTAGTGACTTTACAAAAATCAAAGTAAGCACACAAAAATTTGGCATCTTTAATCCTAAACAGTGTTTTGCCCTTTGTCTTCCATGGTTTTGCATCAGGTTCATTTCAGAAAACAGTAACCTATAGATGGCATTCAAGGATAGCAAATTGTTCCCATTTTGCACACACATGTACTACTGTTGCCACACAGGAATGTTATGAACGTGCTAATTTTTCATAAGCTGTGAGTGCCACAACAGGCTGATGCTCAGCGGGACAGACTGGCCGAAACAGGAAACGTGCTTGTCCCCATCGTAGTCCCCAGGATCTGTCACCTGCCTTTCTCCACCAACTTCTGTGCCACGCTACAGACCCTGACCCTCCCTTTCTAACTTGCAGCGCTGATTTGGCAAATGGGTTGAATAACTGCAGGGCTATGGCATGAGCTGAGCCTTCCCTTGCCAGATCTCAGGGGGCAAGGTCTCTACAAGCTGCAAGCTCCAGCTGCTCAACCTGGAGGTCACTGGCGGCATCTACACTGAACTGGCACTGACAACTCATGGGTGCCTCCAAAAAGTGCCCAAAGCCCACCTCAGCTGTGCTCTTGCAGATTGGCTTGGACTGTAAATAAAATCCTAAGCAACCTTATTTCCTGGCAGAGACCAAATTCTGATGGCCCAGTGCCTGGAGTGTCTGTGAGGGTCCATCAGACATCTGTTCTTTCCTCTGGGGAGGACAACCAGCCCGCCAGAGGCAGAGAAAATAAGAAATGCTTGGAGAACATGAAGAAAGTAATAGCATTGTCACCCCTTTATCTCTTGCGAACATTCTTGCAGTAGGACTCGAGACTGAGTGTGAATGAGGAAGGAAAAAAGGCACTTGAAAAAGCTGAGGGACAGTCCATAGTCTGAGACCTTGGGTGGCAGGGACTCTTTAGCCTGGAGAAGAGAAGGCTGAGGGGAGACCTTATCAATGCTTGACAAGGATCTAAAGGGTGGGTTGAAGGAGGATGGAGCTGGACTCTTTTCAGTGGTTCCCAGTGGCAGGACGAGGGGCAATGGGCACAAGCTGGAACATGGGAAGTTCCATTCCAATCTGAGGAAGAACTTGTTTTGGGCGAGGGTGGCAGAACCCTGGAACAGGCCCAGTGGAGTCCCCTTCTCTGGAGATCTTCAAGACCCACTTGGATGGAGTCCTGAGTGATGTGTTCTGGGCAACCCTGCTTTTGGCAGGGAACTTGGACTAGATGATCTCTAGAAGCTCCCTTCCAACTTCAACAATTGTCTGATAGTGTGATTCTGTGAATCACCTCATAGCCTGGGGTTTCATCACAACAGAGTGCTTTGAGTACCCCAGATACTGTCCTTACAGAATCCTAGAATCACATGGGGTTGGAAGGGACCTCTGGAGATCATCTAGTCTGGTTGGACTGCCAAAGCAGGTCCACCCAGAGACCTGCCAAAGCAGGTCCACCCATGGATTTTATTTGCAAATTTTAGGTTGCACGGGAGCATGTCCTGGCGGGGTCTGAATGTCTCCAGAGGAGGAGACTCCACCACCTCCCTGGGCAGCCTCTCTCAAAGTAAGGGAGTTCCTCCTCGTGATTAGGAACTTCTTTACTTTGAGAGTGGCAGAAGGTCCTTATACCATATCTCATCCCAGCTGGCACCAGGGGATGCTGCTGTGTGTCTATTTCCATTCATCTCATCTGCAGCTGGAGCTGCCCATTCAGAGAAAAAAGCAACAACAGCCTTTTTATCTCCTACACTACCAGCAGTGCCTGTTTTTGCTAAATCTGGAGGTCTGCAAGGTATGCAATACCCTAGTCCTCTGCGTCAAAGGTTTTCTGAAGGAGCCTACGGTTGGGATATTGCTGGGGTGTAACACCCAAGGTCAAACCTTGCTTTGCTCTTGTCATAACATTCTCCTCTGAGTAAGTAACCTGTCCACCCAGGGCTGCTCCTCTGCAAATTTTGTAAAGTACTGTACAGGGGGTAATTAAAGCAATCTGTTTCTACATCACATTCTGTCTGTTTTTTCTTTTCATTATTAGATGTGATGACACATTTGCCTGTGTGACTTCCCACAGATGGCACTGAAATTTTGTGATCAAATGGTAAGAGTAAACCAACTGTCAGCTCTGATCACAGCTTCCATACTGCTCCTCCAGTGTCAGTGCTGCTTGGATAAAGGGTTCCTTCTCTCTAAAGTGGCAACGTTTTGCAGCAAGGATGGAGAATACAACATCTAATTTGATATTAACAGATTCCAGGCTCTATTAGGAAATTTTATCCTCTGGCCATGGATTTTATTTGCAAACATTTTTAAAAAGTGAATACAAGAAGAATTCTAATTCTGCTTTTTTGTCCAATACAATTGATCTTTTAAAAGGTCAGAAGTTTCCCTTAAACATTAAAAAACCCTAAAATACATGGAAAAATCACTAAAACATTCATTTATAGAAATGTACTTTTTGAACATCTAGATATAGGTTTGTAGAAGGCTTTAAAAATCTTTGATAAAAACAAAAGGGTTTCATTTTATAGATGTTGTTTTGGAAAAATGTATCTTGGAACGAACTTTACTAAAATTATCATATTTGCAGAATAACAAGAAGTGAAAATTATTAGAGAGGGTGTTTAAATCCACAGGCAATTTTCATGACAAACTGAATAAAATATAAAATAATGTAGATGGTGAATAATTCAAATGCTTTGACAATTGTTTCTTATGATAATCTAGTGTAATATAATGCATACACACCAAAAAAAAATGAGAAAAGACAGACACGTTGCATGATTTTGCTTGTTTTAAAACAGAAAACTAGTTTATAGAGAGGACAGTTGGAGGTGCCCTGCATAGTGCTAATGCAAAGCAAGTACATGCCTGGCACCAACCAGCTCACCTCAGCCTCCTCTGATCAGGCCAGACTTGTCTCGGGGCAAGTAAATTTGGATCTGACATTTAGGAATCTAAGTAGGATTTCTGCTTAATAATTCAGATGCTGACAGAAGAGCATAAACGATGCAGATCAAACATTTATTTGCAGTTTTAGCTTTTTCTGCTATTCACAAATTATCTATGAACAGAATTTTATTCTGACAGATCTGCTCAATATTCAAAATAGTCAGAACATATTCCAGGCTACATCTTGTTTGCAAATTATTTGTTTTCAGCACGGATGTGTATGCAACTGTTTGCTGAGTATCGTCCTCTGCTGCTGCTTGGAGGAGCAAAAAAACTCTACAGCAGAAAAAAGAGAAACGGAACTTCCTCAAAAGCACCCGTGAGCAATGGGCAGGCTCTGCCTGTGAGGTCAAGCTGTGGTTTTCTTGTAGAAAGCTGATGGAGGCAACCAGTATCAGCGGGTGTCTTCCCCAGTTAACCTGGAACCCTGAGCCACCTGGATCCCCTCCTTTCTCCACTTTGATCCTTCCCTGAAATGTCCTGTAGAAAGTTTCCCACACAACCCCCTTGGAAACATCCCATGAGTTTTACACCATTCTCTCCTCGTGCCCCCCAAATTAAGCCCCACATCCCTGGAGGGAGTCAACCCTTGGTTTGCCTGGGCTGGCTAGGGGACACACACCTCTCCTTGACCCACCTCAGTGAGTTTCACCGTAGGGACAGCGGTCTTCTTGGCCAGCTGGGGTGGTCTTGGAGGTTTGGGTGCTGTGGTTTTGCTTTCTTCACTGGGACTTGGTGTTTAATTTGCTGAGCCTCTGGTCAGAGAACCCAACCGAGAGGTTTGGGTATCCTCCCAACTTTCCATTGGCATTACCCCCGGGGGGGGAAACCTGCTTCAGCAGGGCAAGCGGTGAAACCAGCCAGTGGGTTTGGGAGTGGGGAGGGGAAAATCCAAAACCCTGGTAGCTAATGCTAATCCCAGGCTGACACTTCCAAGCAATCGGATATTCTTCCGTCTCCTGAGTGCTCTCGTGAGACTGATTAAGCTGAGGGATCAATGGGCAGCTTTGCAGTAATTTCACACTCAGAGAGGATTCCTTTCGCCTCTCGTTATAGTCAAAATAACTGACATTTTTCTAAGTTAATAAGCTACTTTATTTCCTGGCGGGGCTTGTTGGGGCATAACGAACTCCAGCATGGACTGGTTTGCTAATGTATATTGTCCTTTTTAGCTCTATAGATACAGATGGTTTCTCAATACCGCATGAAAGATCAATTTGACTAAGATACGGTATTTAGTATTAAAATTTCTCATGTGCATATTAAATAGTATTTTTAAAGGTCATAGCAATTTAAATTGTGATCTGATGGACCTTGCAGTTTAGTACATTATGCATTAGATGTATTTTCAGATTTTTAGTCAAAGACATTAAAACCCATTATTTTATAATTTTATTCTGAAACTGCTTTTTTCTCTACTAGTGGCCATTAGTGCTTTTGCCTTGAGGAGAAGCATCGCGATTTACTTTTACACCAGCTCCTATCATCTCTCCGGGCTTTGGGGGGATGCTGTTCCCTGAGAGCTTGTCACAGAAAGAAGCAAAGTCACGAAAAATGCTTGTGAAAGAATCTGGAGCTGAAGACAGGACACACTGGCCTTGTTTCGGCAACACAGAAATAGTGGCTGGTTTTTAGAAAAATCAGATCAACTTCCTAAGGGTCTTATTGAATTGCCAGTGTAAATTGCGATTGGAATTGACTGTTAAAGATTTTGGTTGAGCAGGTTAAACATCTGCTGGATTTATTATGGTTTTATTTGTACATCATCTGTAACTGCTACAATTAAGCGAATCAGAGTAAGCGAATCAAATCTAATTTACTCTCTAATGGACCAAAAAGGAATGAATAAACACAGCACTACTAGATCCAAATGATTAAACGTGTCTCTGAGGTATTTTTTTCTATTTCAGCATAGAAGAATCATGGTATTTATGCTATAATTAATCACTAAGGAGTGATGTAAACTAGTTTGAGCATTCATTCATTTTTCATTGGGTTTCATAAAAACACTAAACTAAACATGTGAGTGCAATGAAATAAATTCCATTGGAATTGGATACATTTGTTTATATAACCATTTACCTTATGTCTAACATCATTATAGGATTGATACAAAGAGACATATTTATCAAATTGGATGAAAATATGTTCTAACCATTTTTTTCTGCATTACGAGGTCTTTTAAAGACAAAATTCAGCGCATGTGTAAATAGCTGTCTAAGAAGCACATATCATGTTCAGTTTCATTAGGGGACCGTAAAATTTAAAGTTACTTAACCAGGATTAACTTGATATTTGACATAAAGGCATGCAAAATGGAGCTGGGGGGCTCTCTACCCTGCAGTGGATGGAAGCTGCACATTCTAAAGTCTGGAGTCTTTCCTTCTTCCCACCACCAGGAACAAAACCTCAGTTTACAGCTGTCTGCCGACACTGCCAGCTGGAAAGAGGTTTTAAACTAAAATAAGTAAGCAAACTGAGAAAAACCTTGAAAGCATTAATAAACAGAATACACAACATAACAACATCATGGGGAAAAAACCCTTTCTTTTGGAATGACCCTGTGCTTTTTGTGCCAGTGCTGATGCTCCTATGTTTTCATATTCCAGGGTGACCCATCTCTTAAACAATTTCCTTTGGTGCCTTGAGACTTTTCATCACAGCAGGAGGCAGATGCAGTCCCCTGGGGGTTGCTTTGCACACCCTTTTTTCTCATTGCCCCTTCTCTGTCATCCTTAACCTACACGCTTTTACATGAAGTTATGTTTTAGCTCTTCAGCTGTAGGAGAGAAAGCATATTGTCATTTACAAATAGGTCGGAAATAGCAAAGAAGCATTAAATATGAGTGTATTTTATTCCACATTGACACATCTTCACATATGTCAATCTTCTACAAGGGCTGAGGGTTTTCACAACAACCTCCTGAAGTTCTTCTTTGTTAGGGCAGCCTCAGGGAAGAGACATAAGGAAAGTCAGAAATTACTCAAAATCTTTTGTGAGAAAGCATGTTGCTCTGGAACTTCTAAATTTACTTGGGCATTTAGCAAACAACTGAAGATAAAAATAGCAGGATTTATACTCTAAACTCAGTACTTTTCACAACTGAGGCTATCATCATTCATCAAATCACTTAAATAGCAAATTTGCAGTGACAGTTTTCAGTCTGGGCTTGTACAATATCTAGTGTGAAGGAGTCCTGGCCCACAGCTGAGGCTTCAGAATAACATAACCATCAGACATACTATGTTGCTATAGCAAATTTACCACTGTCTTGGCATAGATCGTAGCTCATATTTTTATCAGTCGTTGCCGTTCCCAAAAATATTTTTGCAAGTGGGGCCACCGAGAGGAGTGAATCGGTTCCACAACGGGTGTCACCACGTGATTCTTGATAGAGCTGGAATGAGGTGAGGGGCAGCAATGGCACGGGGAGCTTCTGGATCCCTCGCTGAGCGTTGCAGCCCGGCAGGGGCATCGCACGTGTGTCCAGGAGAGAGGGACCCCTGCAGGAAAGCACCCCAGGGCCAAGCCCGCGCTCCTTTGGGCTGCCGAGAGGTGCCATCCAAGGCCTGGCAGCTGAGACAATTTCTGCAGGTCCTCTGAGAAGAGCTGGGTGGGTGATCACGTCACTCGTGTGCCTCCTGACCCTCCCGAGGCAAACCCAAACTAGCTCAGCTGAGAGGTGGCAGGTTCCTAAATCACCTTGTGGTCATCCCTACTTGTAAGAGTTTTCCTTTCAGAGAAGAATCAGCTTTAAGCCATGACCGACTTGTTTGATTTTGCCATGAAATGACAATCAGTGAGAGCTGAAATGGCTGGAAATATAAAATAAATGTAAATATATGAAAAGATTCAGCCTGTGCTAAATGTCGAGTATAGAGGAACGTTTTGCTTTTTAGCAGGCGTAAAGTGAGTGAACTCAGAGTTAATGCTCTGTCACATACCCCTGTAAACATGCTATTCACACACATCCTTCTCTTTGCTTGGGTGGCTGCTGTCGTGTGACACAGTCCCGACGACAAGAGCCAGACTCCCAGGGCGTTTGTACCATGCATATTTCATATCAGGAGTGAGATGCATGACACAAGCCTGCAGGATAATCCGCAGACCTTTTGCAACAGTCTTTTCTTCATAATGTTTTCTTTAAGGAATGGAATCGATAAACCTATTACTGGAATACTGTCCAACCGGCTGTTGGCTCCAGAGGGTGACTTTTGGGATCAGCCATCCACGGAGTCAGTTCAAAGGACACACATACTCTGCCTCGCTGCCCTGGGATAATTGCTGATGCTGAGTCATTGGGTATGAACTGACTCATCTCGAGGAAAGTGAATTCCACACGCAAGATTTTTGGAGTGTGAGAATAGATGTTGAAACGCAACATCTGCCTACAGATTTCTCTTTCTTTGATTTTTTACTCAGGCTTACAGCTGGGTGTTAAGTAATGCAGTTCTAAAACACATGTAAAGGACAAAACAAAGTGTTTATCTTCAAAGTGGCAGACCAATTCAAAATTACAATTAATAATTTAACTAGCACGATTAATAATTACTTTCTCTTAAAAACGTTATGAGTATGATTTTGATGGGTGGATTTAATGCACCACACCTATCAAACATTGCTTTTGAAAACCACTTAAAATTACCCTAACTAATCACCTGGAAAATAACTGTGTACCAAATGAAAGGGACAGGAGCCACCTGGGACCGTGGATCAGAACCTTCAGTGAGCTGGCTTTAATTAACAGCAAGACAGTGACTTTCCAGAGTCACCATGCCAAAGCCAAAAGTCAAAGTATCTGCGACTGGCAATGTGAAGGCACATAAACTCCATAAAGGAGTTTAAAGACTTAGAAATGGATGAAAGGCAGGATTGAAAGACAGGCAAAGCCTAGAGCTCCAGCTGGAAGGAGGCTAGAAATGGCATCCCAAAGGGAAAACTGCAAAAATGGCTTTGATGTGAGGCATCGTCAGAGGCAGCAGATGGAAATAGCAGCTAGAACAGCTAGCTTCACTGAGAGGTCTTCTGCTCAGAAACAGAGATGTAGAGGTTCTAGGTGTTTATAGCATTTGCTTTTCATTCAGATTCCTAGGGTTTAGTTCGTGATCAGTGTATCATTATTTTAATGCCGTGCAACTTCATGATTACTGTTTAATGCTGTTTAAACATGTTTTCACTCGTGTGTTATGGCAAGGCTTGAAGAAAGGCCTCCTAAGCTGAATTCTATCTTTGCAGGTTTACAGCATCAGGCTTTCTCCTACCCTAAAAACCTTCCCACTGTTTTTGCACACTAGGGAACATGTACCAGGCTGGAGGCTCATCCTTGTATGTCTTGTTTGCTGGGAAATGAGCTTGATCCATCTAGTACTGGAAAGGACTCAGATCTGAACACCAGACTGGCTGATAAAGTGATGTTGCTACTACATTTTTTAAAGAAACAAAAGGAGCTGGTAGTCTGTACCCAGAGGGATGATTTAAGTGACAGAGTGTCGGTCTGTGAATCTCACATACGTTTTTCAAGTCTGGGGCCAGAGAAGGAACAGATGTCTAAGTCTGGGAGAAACACTCCTCCCTCTTTAGCACTTCCTAATGATTATTATAGGGTGTCCTCTCATTCAGTAGTGTTTTCCATTGCTCCGCATCTGGTTCTTCCTGTGCATTATGTAGACACCTGGTCTGGCACTGGGATTTGAATGGAGGAGCTGTGCTCCTGAGGTAGAGCTCTCTGGTGACCACCTCCATGTGTGCGGGCCGCAAACCCACCATCATAGAGAGCAGAGGGTGCAGTTTCTGAGGATCAGCCTCAGCCTTTTCATCTCACCTTTTCATAAGAATGCTTAAGAAGGCAAGATTGGTAGGAAACTGACACTCACAAAGGAAAAGTACTTTGTGCCACAAGAATTTGCAGGAAGGAGACGTGTTAAGAGAGTGAAAAAGAGGGAATGCTGTGAATCATTTTTTGTTTGTGGGTATGACATCTTCAGAGTTGTGCACCATCTCTTGGAAGATACTGCTATACAAATTAGCCTTTGTATGGAATAAAGGGCTGTTTGAACCACTCTCTCAGCTAAGTCAATAGTGGATAGATATTGAAGTGCTAAGTTGGTATGATACACCTTCATGAAAGCTGTGAATTTTTGAACCTGTTCTTCATTACAAGCAGCAGTAGGTATTGTTAGCTCCTTTGGCAGCAACAGCATAATCAGGAGGAGGAGAAGGTGTCAGGCACATGAAAAATGAGCCAAGGGGCCCAAGTCTATAGAAAGATGATGACTGAATGATAATATTGGTGACATTAATGCTCACTCTCTTTGACCGTTAGAGGTATCATGGTATCTGCTATTACTGAAGCCAGAACTAGAAAGGGGATATTTTTCTTTAGTTTACATAGGACTTACTGTTATTTTGAAGTTTCCATGACTTCTGTTTCAATTTTATTTTTATAAGAGGAAATATTAGTCATCCATTCTCAATCTACAGCATCTAAAATACTCATCCCAAACCCACTTCAGGTTTAAGCACATGGTACCATCTTTCCCAGCTGGCTGCAGAGCAACGCTTGAGGACTTTCTGTTCCCCTGCAAAACCAAAAACATGCAGGTGGGACCATGCTCTTCATCTCAACTCCACCTTTGCAATCTGCACGAGGAGTTGAGGTGACACCAATTGCAGATGGTCACCTGAGGCTGGCACAGAAGCTGCTTTTCCTCAGAGGTGCCATTGCCAGCACTTCCTACCAGCACAGAGCCCCTTGGGCTGCAGGCTGTGCCAGCTCCTCCTGCCCCCCGATACACCTCCATCATCCCAGCCACCTGGGGCTCATACGTGCACCATCCTTTACCCAACCAACACGGCCAGTGGTCTGAACGCCTGTCCCTAGAGCCCACCTCCCCACGGGACCCTCTCCTCCCACTCCATCCCCACTGCCAGGCACTGCCCACCCACATCCTCCTTCAGCTCTCCCTCCCACTCAGGGATGTTGCGAAGATGAGCATACATAATTAGTTTTTGATTTTAATAAAATCCGTTCATCCATTCTGTGTCACGGTTCTTTTGTACTTTATTAAAAAAAAACGCAAAATATTATTTTAAACAGAAATGATATTATGAGTGAAGGGCAGAGCGCTGCCAGTTTTCTCCCCTGTGGCTCATCCACAAAAGGATTTTCGTGGAGGTAGGAGAGGGTAGATCAGAAACTTCTTCACACAATGCCAGAGAATATAAAACTGGGAGGCAGCTGACAAAAGGTGGCAATGAGACAGTAAGGGAGCCATGTTGTTGCAGAGGTATAAAATCCTAATGCCATAAAAATAGCATTACTGAAAAATAAATTTAAGTTATGAGCACACATTCGGAAAGAGCTTGAGGAAGGCAGGAAAGCGGTATTTAGGTAAAAGGAATAAGTGGTTGCAGAGTTTCGAGAAGCTTCCAGGCAACAGGACCATTTGTTGGCCTCAACATGTGACCAGGCTGGGTTACCACATGACATATCTCCACTAGGTTAGCACATCACCAGCCGTGGCAACCTCCTGGCTACTCTTCCTCTATCTTTTTCTGTACATCTAAGATTCAAACTACCCCTTAGTATAACGTCTGAAAGGACTGATTGTCCTTATCTTACTTATTTACCTTTACTTACCTACATACCATACAGAGTAATTGCAGGCTGAATATTAATATTACAGACAGCATGATTTAAAACACCAATTTTGATGATATGGTATGGATAAATTTGGATTACATATGTCTCCTTATGTAAACGAGATCTTCTTCTTTTAGTAACACATTGTCTGCTGCATTTGCCTAGTACCCCCCACCATATGCTCTTTAAAACAAGCTGTTGCATTTCAAGAACTGTCCCTAGTAATTAACAGGAGAAATATTGTATTTTTTTTTCTGAATAAACTAGAAGACCCCGCATCAATTAAGGCTTATTTTTCCCTCCGGGTAGTTATTCCTGCAAGTCATAAAATCACTTCCTTCTGTTCAGTTCCTCACCTCATGCCTGTCAGCTCAGCTTTTAGCACCAGTGCTCCCAGTAAATACAACACAAGCTTTTCCCAGCCATCTTGTCATCACCTTTTCCACTTTGTCTCTAAACTTCTTGAATTCCTTAAAATAAATTTGCTCTGAGATCTTTTCATCTCTGTTTTGCTTTCTTAATTCTCATGCCTGGGTCTTTCCTCACTTGCTTCCAGAAACCAGTGTCTGAATCAGTCTCAGAGCTGCTATTTGTTTTATTGAAGCCAGGAAGAGGTTTCTCCTATTTGCTCTTCCTTTTCATTCCTGTGTAAAAAAGCTGCTAGAAGCTGGTTGATGAGCAGTTCTCCTTCACTGGCATCGGGAGAGCCTCCAGACCAGCTGGTGGAGAATCTGCAACCTGCCACCACCTGAGCGAGGTCTGCCCACGGACCCATCGCCTCCTTCGCAGACAGATACTCTGCCGCCTGACTCACAACAAATCTCTGCTCAGTTCTCATCGCTGCTTCCCCAGACCGTGTCCCTCCTTTGCAGGCTGGAGAAGGGCTGTGGGCTGGGTGATTTCCAGAGGAGCAAATGTTACCAGCGCTGGGAGCAGCTTCCCTGCATTTGGACGTGGTGGTGATGAAACAAAACCAGCCCCGCCGAGTATCGCACCTTTCTCACGCATCCTGCAATACGTGGGGCTCTCTAAAGCTTCAGTCCAGAATTTCACCACGAGAAAAATCTACCTTGTCTTTAGTCCTATCGCCTATAGCTCTATAGACATACTGGGGAAAAGTGAGATTCAGACAAAATTTTAAAAGCTCTGAAATACTCAGTATATTTTGGTGTTCATTTGAGTTGGGCACTTCAGTCTAGTAGTGAAATTTATGACATATACAGGTAACCATAGCAAAAAGGCACAAAGTTTATAAGAAAGAAGTAAAGATTAATGAAATTTTTGTGTGGTTTTAATATTGCTGGTTATGGCTTCTTATATTTTAACTCTAGCTAATCAATCTTTAAGCTTTTATGTTATTGTGCATTTTAAATAAAGTTATTTAACTTAGTTTTAAATGAATTATTTAAGTTATTTTAAATCATGATCAAACTCTGACACTTTCTAGAAAGAAATAATACATGGAGATACGCTGCAGAACTTAGTCTTTAAAATAAATTGTATTGGGATGGCAAAAAGAGCCAGTAATGATAACAAGGAATATCACAGCCTGGGAGGGGAACTGTAACAAAAGCCAGGTATTGGCAGTCTCATGTACCATCAATATGGAAGTGAGAAATTTCTAATCACTACCCTCAATTAGTTACTTGGAATTTACTTCTTCCAAATTCAGCTGCAAAATGTGTAATTCTAATTTTGCTTGGTTACAAGAAGCATATACCAGTGGCAGATGCATTACTCATTCAAAGACCAGAAGGAAAGAGACATTAAGAATAGCTTCTTAATGTGGAGTTAATATACAGGACTTTCACAGAGTCAGGGATGTAATAAATACATAGGTGAAACAGGGAGACATTCCTTACTTTTTTTCACCACCCTTGGAAGGAAAAGTTCAAAAGAGTGTGAAATACTCACTAAAAGGAACCATATGCTCCTTTGGCTCAGTGCAGTGGGAACCACGGGCTGTACCAGATTTCTCTGGGTGTTTATTGAAGAAGTTGGTGCATTTCTTTTCTGTTCTACATTATCTAAACATTTATAAATTACTTTTAAATCTGGGATGCAATATGAATATCTGGGAGACCCTGTCTTTGACAGAAGTGTGTTTAAAAGACTACTGGCTATACAGTGGTGTATGAAGTCGCAGGTGTACAACCTTTGCTGCTGCTCCTCACACAAGTCATTTGTATCTTGAGCACGCTGCATTTTAAAAGGTGTGCCTAAATAGGTATGTTTGCAGTATCCCACTGTAAACTGTGGGAGACTCTGTCTCCCACAACCCTTTCCTTTATGAATCTTAGATTAAAAGTTCAGAAACCTAGCAATATCCTTGGTAAATGTATAGTTCGTTGGGGAACCAACCCAGATTGCTGCATTACAAATAACTATTAATAAATCATTGCAAAAACTCGAAGAGTTTAATTGCATTGGAATAATGGATCTGCTATAGAGGAAAAGCACAAGGGGTGAAATTGCACTGCAAGATTGGCAACTGTTTGCCTTTAATATTAATAGATTAATTAGACAGTGCATTTGAGACATGATTGCCTGGAAGAATTTTCTTCCCAAACCAATGCAGTGAACGCAGCAGGATGAAACTTTGGTTGTCAGTGGTTACCCTGTAGATCTCTGAAGAAATTTATTTTTATAATAACTTGCAAAATATTGGCATCATCATTACATGTTCAAATGTAGCTAGGAGTTCATTGAGTGTGATATTTTAGAACGTGTTCAAGATGTATGATGTTAATGCTCTTTGAAAGAGATCTTATAGCATGCCTTCTTAGCATAAAGATTTCCACTTTCAGGGCCCATATTACCCCACTGGAGACATAAACCCTACAGATTTTTATTCTTTAAAGACTTTTTATTAGTAGTTGGAAGTGCCACAATCTGAGCAAAAGTTTCTACAGCAGCAACTGGTCTATGGAGAGCCGCCTGGACAGAACAAAGGAAACAGAAGAATCATAATTCCAAAGCAAACATTCATGGATGTGAATGTTGGAGTGATGTTTTTGAAAATCATAGAATCACTGAATGGTGAGAGTTGGAAGGGACCTTAGAGATTATCTAGTTCAAACCCCCCCTGCTCTGGGCAGGGACACCTCCAAGCCCCATCCAGCCTGGCCTTGAACCCCTCCAGGGATGGGGCAGCCACAGCTTCTCTGGGCAACCTGGGCCAGGCTCTCACCACCAATGCCTTCCAGTAAAGAATTTCTTTCTGGTAACTAATCTAAATCTCCCCTCTTTCAATTTAAAATCCTTATCCCTTGTCCTGTCTCTGCACTTCCTGATCCAGAGTCCCTCCCCAGCTCTCCTGTAGCCCCTTCAGACATTGAAAGGCTGCTATGATGTTTCCCCGGAGCCTTCTCTTCTCCAGGCTGAACAACCCCAGCTCTCTCAGCCTGTCCTCCCAGCAGAGGTGCTCCAGCCTCTGAGCATCTTCGTGGCCCTCCTCTGGACCCAATAACTACACACAGTTGCAAAACACAGCACTGGCAGAGTCTGCCAAGTACCAACGCTGCTGCAAGAGCCATTGCAAGCCAAGAAAAAGCAGCAGCCCTGGGTAATTTGTGGCAAAATATGTCACCACACCTTGGAGCTCGGGAGGGAGGGAGGGTGTCCATGTGTCTGGGCTGATAAGTTATAAAACTAAAATCTTTGATTTCTTTGAATTTCTTCCTGCAATAAATTAAGTATCACACAGGAGTAGATTATTACCCAAAGAAGTAAAGAGCAATGAGTTTCCCTCAAAAGCTCAGGTGGGAGAGGAGGTTCAGTTCCGTCCTGGCAATGTCCCAGCACAGCAGCGGGCAGTGATGGATGGAGGCCAGAGGACCTCGGGAGCTCTCATCCTGCCCTGGGGGAGAAGGAAGAGACCAGCTCATATCTCAAGACTGTTCCTAGTCTTTTATTTCCATAACTTTAAGTTATTTCCATGTTCTGTGTCATACATTTTGTTGACATTTTGTATGTACTCTATCCTGTATTGAAATTTGAGCAGTGTCCTATGTCTGTGTAATTATTTGACATGATTAACATGAATTGGATTATAGAATTGGGGTGCAGAGTTTGGTATTGAAAAATGAAACAAAAATTACAAAAGTGCATCTACACTACACTGATGTGCATTCCTTTGCAGAATGAAATCCTTAGCTTGTAGCCCCGAGGAACTTGCTCTCTTCCATTTCAGAAGCTGTCAGAGCTCTCATACTTTATAGTTAATTAATAACATGCTGTTAAATATAGTGAGAAAAAACTGGCAGGAGCAGATTTAATCCAATATGATGCAAGCTCGTCTTAGAAATATTCCTAAAAGGCATAATCTGAAGCCATGATACTTGAATAGCAAAGCAGCCAGAGACAGACTGTCACATCAGGGCAGATCTGCTTCCCCAGCTGTTTTGCTAACAAAGTGTCTGCTAACCTCACTTTCCAGACAAGATTTTATTAAAAATGAAACTAGCTTAAGTGAAAGTGGAAATGCTTATGCAGATATTTCAAATGGCAATGAAATGATTACTCAATTTTGGGTCCAACCTTCAAATCACCAATTTTAATTAACTTACTAGGGTAAGTAGAAAAGATGAGGGGGAATAAAGTAACAAGGCAACCAAAGCTGCTGTGTTTGTAGAAAGAACAATCATATTTGCCTTAATGATTTCAGGAACTAATTGCAGATGTATTTGCGAATGGAGATAAAGTGTAAGTCTCGATTTCACAGAATCATAGAATTGTCTCAGTTGGAAGGAGCCTTAAAGATCATCTAGTCCAACCATCAACCTAAACCTGACAAAAATCACTAAACCATATTCCTAAAGACTACATCAATGCATGCAAGCCGTTTACATTTAGCTATGGGGTGTCCAGCTCAAGCACTTGGCCCAGGGCTACTGAGTTATTTAGCTGATTTGAAATCAATGGATTTAAAGCTGCTACAGATCTTTATGCATCTCTATCTAAGATTTGTGGCTTACAATGGCCTCATAGTTAGGGAAAATAGAAAATATTACTTTATTTCATTGGAAATTGTACCAAAACCAAAGTGCAAAGATCTAACGCAGCTAAACAGGAGGAACCTCAGGGTAACAGTGTCCAGTTGTCCTCTCCTGATGCAATGAGGTAGATAGTTCTACCATCAAAGATACAAAATGACTAGTTTATTTTACATGATCTACTGGATTTTTACTAGTTAACCAGTAAAGGAGGATTAACCAGTAATCCTCAACCTGTTTCTAAGGAATCCCAAGCCATGAATATCATCACCACCCTCTAGCAACACATTTGAGTGAGAGACCAACACCGTTTAAGTTACACTAATAGGATGTTGGGAATGAATCTCTGCTTTTTGATTGTGCTCCTCTGTGTGCATATCCACAGGCAGGCCACCGAGGCTGTGATGAGCCTCCAGCTCTCTTGGGCACCACGATGATGAGTACATAGCAGAAATGTCCGGATTGATAAAATGAAAAGTTAACAAAGTGCTAATGTAAGATCAGTCCTGAAATCACAGCATGGTAGCCATGGCAATGGGCAATTCATCTTCTAATGTACACTATAAGGAAATATATTTTTCCTTTACTTTGCTACATACTGACTTTTGTCTTAGACTAAGGTTGTAATTTCTGTTTGTCATGTGTCCGCTTTTCCCTTCTGTTTGACCAATGCCTAGGACAGGGACATCCAAATTGCAATGGGTTCTCCTAGTTATTCTACATTGGTGCTCTAAGATTGATTACAGTTATATATAGTCAGTCTTCCCAAGAAGGAGGCTTATACTTGTTATCAGGCTGCTTGAGGAGAAAAATGAAATTGTGCCTGACGTTCCTGTATTGTGTAGAATGTATAAAATGGCTATTATTATTTTATTTAATCTATACATGTAATGTTATGCATGTAATGGTGTTCCAAATCATTACAAGAGCAGTGAGACCCTACATTAATTTGTGATCATAACACTTGTAGTAGTTCTTCCTAATTGAATGTGCAATTAAGAAAATGGCATGTATCTTCAGATTGGCAACCATGTACAACAGAACATGCCTTCACCCCAAAGGGACTGAGTTAAGCCTCCTTAAAACAATAACTTTCAAGGCTGCCCAAGATCTTCTTTTTCCATTTCTCTCATTCCCCTTGCTGCACACCCTGCCATATGGGGAGCATAAACTTCTGTGAATGTCTGGTGTGCTCTTCCTGCACCGTTGAGAAAGAGAATTTGGAAAAAGTCAAATTATGATGCTAGTCTTTTCCAGGGAACCAAGCCCAGCCTTTGGCTCTGCAGTTAAAGCTTTTAGAAAGGCAGGGGTAGAGCATAGGATTAGAATTCGTGTTTAGATCTCTGTTTCTCCACACTCTCAACTCCACTAGCGTGCTTTTCTGAGCACCAAATTTGTACAAAAATAATAAAAAAAACCCCAAACCCTGAAGTCTCTGCCAACCAATAATAATGAATGTCAGTATTTTGATACATGAAGCAGCTGGTATCTCCTACTAATATTTCAATTAGCAATACGAATGCTAGTTATAAATATTTCTGTGCACTTTGGGAATTTACAGTTGGAAGGCTTGGCTGGAGAAGACTTGAAAGTGCTAGCATTTTCTGACAGAGACCGAATAGCTCTTGAAGCAGCAGGTGGACAGGATGCTACGTAGATACTACTCAGCCATGTGTTCATATCACAAACAGGATCCCGGCATCGGCTGTGACTAAGATTTGGTATTGATTCCTATTTTAGGTGCTCTTTTTGGTTGCTTAGAGCTTTGCAAAGCTGTAAGCGCTCTGTCTAAGACTTTCTGTTTGGAGAATTAGTTTTTGGAAAATTCAGCCAAAAACTGCTTGCAGAAAAGCTGGCTCTCTCCCACAAGCCCATGCGTTTGAGGGGCTGAAAACTTCCAGTGCCCCAAGCGGGAACACGGGGGAGCAATAAAGCTCCATTCATATGTGTCAAACTTTTGCCTAAATTGTAATTTGAAAATTCACTTGGCATAGGATCAGTAGAGGTTTATTAAAACGTATTTTCTAAGTAGCCTGGCAATGTCAATCACACCACGGGTACTCTGGCATATGTGAGTAAACTGGGAGCCTGTAGGGAGGTGAAAAGGGAGGAAGAGAAAAGATGAAAGAACAAAAATGGGGCTGGATGGGAAAGTGTGATGAAGTATGAACTGCGATGAAGTGATGAAGGCTGAGAAAAATCCAGAGCCAGCAGGAGTGTGGGAGACTGACCAGGGAAGATGGCAGCCTGGGAGAGAGCCTGAAACTGGAGACTGGGATTTCTGCGGAAGGAAACCCAAGTGGTCACACTTCCTGGGGACACTTCACCTTAAGCTTTGCCATCCGTATGACTTCGTAAAGTCCACAGCATGGCAACAGCTTGCCCATCTCTGGCCATGCCAGGAAAGTCATGGCCCTGTAGTACTTACATACTTTTCTTGTTTGGATTTTCTTTTTGCTTTTCAAGGAAAAGTTGTGTAGCTCTTTCACTTTCTCTTAAAAATAGAACTTGAAGGAGAGATCACTCCTTGCTCTTCCCAGCAATCCCCACCTCTGATGGGGAATGCTGCTCCCTTCCCCCTTCTCTGGATTTGCAGTCTGGCTATGTAAAGGAGCATGTGATGTTTTATATCCTGAAAACAAATGCAGAGGTGTTAGAAATACTGTCATAATTGTTTGAAGAAAACTGCTAGCCTTTCCAGAAGGCGAGGGGAACAGCAGGAGGGTTTTTTTAATGTAAGTTTAATTATAATAGCCAAGTAGCTCAGCACTGTCAGAGCATAAGCTGCAGCTCCCTGTTTATGATACACCTGCCAGGAGGAATTTCAGATTCCTTAAGATATGTGCCTAATAACTGGTGTCAGTCCCTAAAGGCACAAGCCTTCTGCTCCATATCTTTTTCCACTTCTACTTGTTCATTTTTTATTGAACTATGAAAACACATAGCAACAAATCCTTTAAAATTAATAACTTATACAACAAAGTAAGATTAATGAAATACTTTATAGAACAGCTTAATCAGTGACAAGGCTAAATGCTGCAGTTCACAAGTTCTGAACTTGAAAATTCAAAAAATAAATCATTTCTGTTTACTCAACGCTGGGTTTATGCAACTCAGACAGTAAGAGTAACCTTCACTGGATGTGCAAGGATTCGATGGAAGTAGAACAAAAGAGCCAACAGATGGCACTGTGTGTAATTATTTAAGTGTTCACCAATTTATTTATTTTTTTGTATTAAACCATGTAATTTTTCAGGACTATTTGTGAATACAGCAACAATATTCTATTTAGTATGTAATACAATGTTTTTTCATGCCTATGAGTAGCATATCTAAAATTTTCGAGACCAGTTTTAGCATGGCTATAATAGCTTGAATGGAGTCTCAAAATATTTTTATCTGGAAGCTGCTTTTTTCCTTCCCCCCCCCCCGCTTTTTCACTGACTATCAAGACTACTGCAGGAACACCTCCCAGGCATGTTATTGTAGAACGTCTGGTGGGTGCGCGACAGTCTTCAGCCGTGGCTGTTACCGTAGGAGTGCTGGGCAGCAGATTTGGACCGTGTGACTGACTGTGTGCCAGGCTTCAAATTTGGTGCTAAACTCAGATGCCTGCTGTCAGCAGCACCATTCCCTCCAGCATCACTTGCAGGATGAGGTCTTATGTGCATGGTGGTATGCGAATCGCGCGGTTGCTGCAAAGCTGAGAAGAAGTGCTCGGAGACCCTGTGGTGGGGCTTTGCTTGGTTTTAACCCTACTCTAAATCCCAAGGACCATCTTCTACCAAGACACCAGCGGTGTAAGTCACAGTTTAAAAGACAATCAGAAGGAAAATCAGGCAAAACTCTCCAAAACAAACGGCAGTTTTATGGTATTTTAACTATAGCTTGGAAGGGGGGTGTGTGTGTGAAAAAGAAGGTTGGAAATAGATGATTCCTCCCACAAAGCTTTTTGGGGAACACTACATCTCCTGGAGACCATAGTACACAAAGAAAGGCAGGGTACAGTTGTAAACTGGTTGCTTTTCCCTGCTTTTCTTTTCATCGGCCCTTGCTAGGGCCTTCTCCAGGTCCGTTTCCTCAGGTTCTCATCCACTTCCATTTAAAAAAAGTATTCTATTCAAATGTAAAACTTAAATTTCACCTCTGGGCAAGAAGTATCCTTCTTCAGAAGTCACTGAAGGAGTTGTAATTGTCCTGAAGAGTAATAAATTATATGCAGGTTTTGTCTCTAATTTTATTCTGCCGAATGGTTCAGCTCTCCATTTCAACACGTCGTCCTCAAATCTGCTTTTCTGTTCCAGAGAGTGTACCCCACTAATACCTCCCAGGATGCCCTCTCCACTTCAAATTAATTACTCCGGGGTTTTTATTCTGTTGCTGTTGTTTAGATATTGCAATAGTAATATATCTAATATCTAATAATATATCTAATATCTAATGAAATGGCCTCAAGTTGTACCAGGGGAGGCTCCGATTGGACATCAGGAAAAATGTTTACGTGGAAAGGGTTATTAAGCCTTGGAAAGGGCTGCCCAGGAAAGGGGTTGAGGTGCCATCCCTGGAGGGGTTCAAAAGATGGGTTGATATACTGCTTAAAGTCATAGTTTAGTGGGGGGCGGGAGTGTGTGTTGGGGTTTTGTTTTGTTTTGTTTTCTATCAGAGTTAGGTTGATGGTTGGACTAGATGATCTTAAAGGTCCCTTCCAACCTAAACAATGGAACATGGAGAGACGAAGCAGAAACGATGAACAACAGCAAATCTTAATGAGGCGTTTTAGTTATCAAAGGAGAATGAGGTTAAGGATGAAGAGATAAAACATAACATGGTTAATAAGTTAACCCCAACAGCTGACTTTGACATGTGGTGTTCAAAGGTGGAGAAGGCAGGAACATGTTGTAGGTGGCAATACCAGTGGTCTGCAGGACATGCTTGAACTGCTCAGTTGTGCCCACGCTTGTTCTATCTTACTCGTTTGGAAAGTGGTAATGAGAAGCCATTTATTTAAAGGCTGATATTTAGTACAACAACCACCAGTTTTACATGCATTGACTTATACAAGTTAATAAATATGCCAGGAAAATAGAAGGTATTTTTAACAACCAGCTCCTCAATTTGAAAGCCTTGACATGCAAACAAGCTACTCCTAGAATAACAAGTTACCAGAAGGCAATGGCTAAATTCAAAATTGCACCAGTGTGGCTGTAGATCAGCTTAAAATATATTTAATTAAATCAAGCAAACCCTCTATTTCTTCCAATTTATCCAAAGGCTCTTTAGACTTAATCTGAACTGATTCAAATCCATATGAACCTGCTATAAATATAATTTATCACTGCCTGCAGGTCAGCTGGGTCTTGCATCTGCCGGCAGCAGAAGTACAGAAATGAACTTATGAGATGCTCATGACCAAAGTTAAGTCAAGTCAAGTGCAGGGGCATGTTTTTCCTTATTAGTAAGATGGCCATCCATGCGCTTATTCAGACTGGGAAGATGGCCCTCAGGTCCCTGAAAAGGAGCTGCACTGGTAGCCATCCATGCCCGTTGCCTCCGTTTGTATGCTGACAGCTTTTAGCTGGTAGCCAGATTCAAAACAGACAGACTTTGTGCATAGTAAAAAAAAAAAAGAAACAGAGAGTTGAAGAAAATTGTCTTTTTTTTTTTTTTCATTTTGTTGACTTTTTCACACATAGTGTTTTCTGTGACTGTTTAAGTCAGTGAAAAAAAGCAAAGTCTACTTATTAAAAATATGTTTCTGAAGGGATACACATATCCGATATAACCTTCATTACGAGGCTTCTAATTAACCAATCTGCTTCACAATGAAGTATCTAGCCGTCACCGAAATCAACACTTTTCAGTTATTAATAGATTAAGGAAAGAATGTTAATTTCTTCAAGCTCCATTTCACTTGGTCTCATTGCTTCGCAAGCCAGATGGTGGCGGGGCCAGACCTGTCAGCAGGCACCGTGAGGAAGAGTACGCTCACCCGGCGCCGAGCTGCAACACGCCCAATGTCTGAAAACCTGCTTACCCTTCCTGGGAGTTATTCTGCAGAGAGCAGAAGAAATCATCAGTTGATCTAATTTCGTTTGATTTTTCTCACCTCTCCCCCCTGCGGTACCTGGTGTTGTCTCCAAAATGACGGCGGCGTGTGCCTCCAGCTGTGAAGCAGGTAGCTCTCCTCCATTCATTCCAGGTGGCCAACTGGTTGCCTTTTTCCTTATGCTGATGGATTTTTACCGTCTCTTCTGAATTGGCTGAGGCGATGCCAAGTTGGAAGAGACGCTGCCTTCAATTCTATAAAGACTCTCCTCCTGCAGTAGAGGTCTTAGGACTAAGAGAAAAGCACTTTGTCATGCTGATCGGTCAAAAAAAGTGTGGTGCCTTCCCAGGCTCACAGGGCAGTAAAACCCAGAAAGAGAAGTTCGCCTCCATTTACAGCCTGGGCTAAAACCACTCTCAAACTGAAATTTTAAGAGGTCGTCTTTTTTCTCCTCTTGGAAATAAATTCAAGAATTAGAGATTTTGAAAGATATTAAAATTCCTGAAATAAGTGAGACCATCTGTTTTTCAGAAGAACTCTTGCATATTTTTACTTTTCATTAGATAAAAATGAAAATTTTCAATTTGTCCTGAAAATAAAATTTGAGAAAAATTTTCCCTGTTCCCTTTCCTCTCCTTGAAACTATGCAGGGAAGGCAGTTGAGAGAAACACAAGGCTGGGTCAAGCTATCTTTCCATAAAGAGGCAGAACCAAACATACCAAGGCCATTCTGGAAACTTTCCATTGGGAATTCTGCCATCTCTCTGAGTAGCTCGTAACAGTAATTTTCTATTGTTATAATTAGCAAGGTTTTCTGAAAGTCAAAGCTAAGTCTTCTTTGCTGCAAATTAAGCCAATGTCATCTTATCCTTCCCCAGGCTGAGCAATTGATCACTTACCCCCTTTAGCATCTCTTCCGTATATTGTAAAACCATTGATGCTTTCCTACCCTAAATGTTGTCTTCTGTGTATTAGAAGGATGTCCTGTTTACAGCAATCTCAAATTTTCTTATTTTATTTTCATTGTTGTTCCTCTATCCTGGATTTTCCTCAATCATTGTTTTGGGCTCTTCCCAGCTTACCAATGCATCCATGACTGATTTTTTTCCACTTGTTCACAGATGAAAACCAAAACCAATTTGAAGTAAATTGGAATGTTTATCGTTTCCTAAAAATATATAAATAAATTGCAAACATCTCCCACAGAAAGTATTTTTTCCATTCTTTTCTAGAAAATGTCCTTAGATTAAAATGTTTTACCATCCCCAAAGTAGTATCTCATTAAATTCCAAAGTGCAAATGTAGAAATGGTAATATTTTTGTGAAGCATTACAGTGAAAAGGGAGCAGGGCACAGGCATCCTGCAGGATGGGGATACCTGTGAAGAAAAGGTCTCTGTTCTGGTTCTCCTTTCTTTGTTCCTTGTTTTCCTATGGGGAGGTGAAACCACACCTTCCTTGTCCACCTGAACAGCAGGATGAGTAGGGTGAGGTGCTGCAGGCAGGACCTCCCCAGCCCCATTCCACCACAGCCTGCAGCCCAGGGAGGCTACAAGTTGGTGAACCGGTGAAGGTAAAACCGATGGCAGAGAGAGATAAGAGATGATCTGCCGGCTCTAATTATAGAGTTGGGTTATAGAGTTCAAATATAAAAGGTTTTCACACAAACTCATGTATATGATAGCCTTACGTAATTAGAAATTGTAGAAGACATAGATTAATAGTAATGAAGGCCATTTTAGAAAGGCCAGCTAAAATTACCCAGAAAACGAATTGAGAGAGGAAGAATAGAGGCACTGATGGGGAATTTATCAGAAAAAAAGTCCCGTCCTTCATCTGAATGATGCTGAGGGAGGGGAAGCAAGTAGCAATATCAAAATGGTAATTTGTCAAGATAAAGATAATAAATCCTATAGTTTTTAAGAAACAAAATGAGCTACAACTGGTACCTCACATAGTGAAAAAGAACCATTTATGCCACTATGTACAATAAGGAGTTGCTCCTGCAACTTTGTTTTGGCCTTTACCAAACTATGTTTTCTCATCAACGCTGGAGATAGCAAGTTTAAGACCTAGACTACTAAATATGTTAAAGCTGAATTTATTTAAGAAATTTAAATGCTTTCTTGCTGGAGAGCCTGTAGGTAGAGAAAGGACAGATGAGCAAAGGCAAGAAAGGCCAGCCCTTTTTTAGACGACTCAGTCTTTTCCACAGTGTCACGGGGCTGGAAGGTTCCCCAAGGTTCACATGGTCTCGTCATTGTCCCCAAAGTAAAATCAGCAATAACAATGCCCTCCCTGAGAAAGGCTAGTTTAATCTGTTCTTAGAGACCTCCAATAGCAGAGGTGTTGCAGATTTCCTTGCCATTCTATTCTTGTCCATTTTTATGTACACATGTATGAGATATATATTTTAACACGTGATAAAACTTTCTTGCAGCAATTCAACTCCACTATTTACTCCTGCATAGATTTGTCCCTTCCTCAGTGCAGTTGTGTTGAGAATTGTTATCATTTATTCCCTCCTTGTCTGGGTTAGACAATCCTTTTTCATTTGCTCTAGCCTCATACATCACATTTTCTAGAGCTTGATCATCCTTGACACTCAGCTTGTGATCCGTGTCTAACAGTAGGTTGAAACTTGTTCTTCTCAGGGATGCATTTATTTGAAGTGCAAGGCATGGTGGTGAGGTTGGTTGTTTTGCCTCAGGAGATCTAGGCTATGTCTAACATCTGGGTAGGCTGAATTCCTTCCCTGAAGCAAGTTGATCATCCTCTAAATGCTTCATTTCCTTAAAAATTGGTATTATCTTTGTTCCTACAGGGTAAACTAAGAAGAAAACTATTAATAAATGCAGAATGTCTGCTACAAAAACATCTCCCATTGCTCAGCCAGTTTCCTGCCTCTTCTTCTATGAGGGGAACAAGGGACATCAGCACTGTAGAGGGACAGGGGCGAGCTGGGGGGCTGAATTAGTCTTACTTTTTCTTCCTCAATGGGGACTTTGCAGCCAATTAATATTACCTCCCAAACAAACAGCATTTAGTGGGACATCTCATGTCCAGCATTCCAGTGTAACTGTATCAATAATGAGAGAGCTTCCTTTTTAAGATTTTCCATTTCAAAAGCAAAGGACAACCTGAGCAATAGCCAGGAGGGCTCTGCATTGCATACCTTGTCTTTGACCTTGGCCAAGTTTCCTCAGCTGGCTCTCTGTAAAATGAGTGTGGACACCGTCCCAGCTTATAGGGCAAGGTCTAGAGAAAAGTCACATCAATGATCACAGGGAGGGGAGTGTTTTCAGTGCAGGAGGATAAGTACCATGTACAGTTAGGTGTCATGTACACAAGTATCTCAGTAGTAGGCAGAAAGATTTGTTTTGCCAATTAATTGCCCATTAATTTAATTTCCATCTGAAATATGATGTGAATGCAATGAAGGATAAAAACCTTAGCTCTAGAAAAGGTAGCAGGAATTTGGCTATTCATGGGAATAGGTTAGAAGATTTAACTCCAAAATTAAAGAAATCTTTTTACAAAACCCAGACTGTCATAAGGTATAGATTACCTGTGAAAGTCACCAAAGTTTAAACTGTTAATCACTAACACACCTCTGTGTTACCCTTCAGTTCTGCAAGGAGCACTTGAACAAAATGCTCTCAGAAAGGTGTAATCCTCCAACATTTCATGAGAAAGGACAAAACAGGATGCAAACCTTTAGAAATTCAGTGTTAAGGTCCTTGGAAGTTACTTTGTCCTTTCCTGTTGGTTTATGAGCATGCTTCATGTTTATGAGCAGCTGCTGCAGTCTGAGCCCTGGTGGAACTGTGGGTTGGAAAGCTGGGGGGCATCACAAAAATAAGTTTAGGCAGCTCTGTAAAGAGCCCTGGAGTTGGAGAGTGAGTGCTGATCACTCTATTCTGGCACGGCCTCCCTAAATAAACAGTTTTTTTACTTTCCTAACTTTGCTCGCCAGGAGTCCCTCAGGATGCTGGTGACAGACAAGCACATCCAGCCTGAAGGAGCTGCCCCCGGGCCACCACCACAGCCCAGGCTCCTCCAGCAAACTCAGCTCTGCTGCTGAGCTGAGTTCTCCTTCTCCACTGTTGTTCTCCTTTCCTGCAAAGAATGACAGTGCATCTTAATAACTTGCCTGAGACAGAGGAGGATTCTCAGTCTTTCATCCTCAAGTTAATGCCAGACTGCCTGTTAATGTGGGATAAGCTCAACCACAAATCAGCTGTTATTCCAAGCTGAAGTAAATCTAAAGATTCCAAAGACATTGTGTGCAGGTTCACAGGAGAAAATCCTTTCTGCACTTCCCTCTCAACATTTAAACCCTTTGTCCATTTCCTACCCCACCCTCTTGTGATCTGAGAGGAACCAAAGGCACTGGAAAAGCTGTGTCCTTTCACGTCTCAACTCTCTTTTCCTTCACCCCGTAGCAGAAGAGCAAGAAAGTATTTTTCATTTGTTTTGTAATTTTATTTCAACCACACAGAGCGTAAAACATCATCTCTGGCATGAAAGGGTTAAGATGCGGGAAAGAAAGATATAAAATGCAACCAAAATAAAATAGCCAACTCAGTAGCAAACAAGTTTGGTAAAGGTTTGGCTTTATGGTAGCTACAAAAATCAGGTTAAGTTCTGTGCCCTTTAAATTCTGTGCCTCAGCAACACAGGCACCACCAGCTCCGTATCAGGTGGGATCCTCATTAAGCTATACAGACTTATGCTGCAATTTTAAGTTACCTCATGCTGTTTCAGCAGGCAGATATTTCAGATGGGCCCACAGAGCCAAAAAGGCAAGGAGGGGGAATAAATGTTCACATGCAAAAGGTTAAAATAACACTCGAGTAGTAAAGCACATATTAAATAGTTCCAAGGATTGATCTCTTAAAATGTTTGTGCATGGGTTATTAGTGTTGGTGACTGGGTTGTGCTTGTACAAGAACTTCCTCACAGATCATTGCTTACTTACTACTTAATGATTTCATCCATGATTACACACAAAATCATTGCTAAAAACACTGGCATTGACACAAATGCCAGTGGAATGTTAAATAGCAATGAGACAGGACAGCTAGGTATTTTAATTAATGAAAAAATATACAAAGCCCAAGAGCGGCCTTCCAGTACCTGAGGGGGGCCTACAGGAAGGCTGGGGAGAGCCTGTTTACAAAGGCCTGCAGTGACAAGATGAGGCGGCAATGGGTTTAACCTGAAGAAAAGTGGATTTAGATTGGATCTCAGGAATAAGTTCTTTCCAATAAGGGTGTTGGAGCACTGGAAGAGGTTGCCCAGGGAGGTGGTTGAGGCCCCTTCCCTGGAGACATTCAAGGGGAAGCTTGAGGAGGCCCTGGGCAACCTGGTCTAGTTGGGGGTGTCCCTGCTGACTGTGGGGAGGTTGGACTAGATGGCCTTTGTTGCTCCCTTCCAGCCCATATGATCCTATGGGCCTTTTTTTTTTACGTCTGAAGTCAGAAATATGCTAAATTAGAAAGTGCAAATATCTCCTCTAAAAGAGGTGACATTGGCCAAGAGAAGAGTGTTGATTTTGGTTTTGAACCTAATATCAATAAGGATAATCACAAAAGTCTGCATTCATTTCTGCTTATAAGTTGGTTTGAAAGAAGATAGAGAGAAACGATACAGCAAGTTGAAAGCAGAAGAAAATACTTGCAGAACGTCTTCACATCCTGCTACAAGCAAGGAAACTAAGGTACGTTGACTATAATGTATAAATATGTCTTTAGAAACAGAAGGTGCTTCATATTGAAAGATTATTTAAGAGCTAGTAGCTCCTTTTAATGATATGTTTTGTCAATTTATAAAAGTAGGTGTTATAAAAATAAGCATAATGTTCTAAAGTACAAGATAAAGTATAATTTGTTCAGAACACTAGTACTAGTATTGCTATGAAATTAGCATGTCTGTTCTGTGTCTGCAACTCTTTTCTGACCAACATTATCCATTTCTTGTTGGCCATTTTGGTGGGTTTGTTTTGGTACTCGCAAGTTTTCCCATTCATACATTTTTTGGGAGGGACTTTTACTTGCTTGAAGTGGCTGGTGATGCCCCCTACCTTACTCTCAAGGACGTTTGATGGTACTATGTTATGTTGGACATATAATACTTTAAGAGGTTTTCCTGATGTGTGCTATGGAAGCGCAAAGAACATTTTTTCTGTGACCACTTGGCCTCAGACCACTCTTCTAGCCCTAAATAACTCACATGAAGCCTTTTGTCTTTTCTCCTGACACAAGCATGCTCATGTTCTTATCCACATTTTCTGCCAAAATGCTTTCAGGAAATATGAGTGTTTGTATCTTGTGACCCCCTTCGGTTTAGCACAAACTGAATCATGCTGTATAGTTCAGCTGAGTAATAAAATATAATCTGATTGGCAGGAGGTATTAAAGTGGGCCACATCATTACAGATCCTCTTTTAACCCAGTTTAACAAGTTGCTCTGGAGAAGTTATTTATTCTAGCTGTCAAGACCTTGTTGTTGAGATGACAGCGATCAAATCTCTGTTATATCCTAATCTTATTCTTCTTACCCCACCTTCAAGTATCTGAGAACCTCATATAAGCAATATCACTTTTTGTCAGCAAAATGATTTGTTTGACATTGATCATCTTCTGAAAGATATGACAATGTGGGTTTTTTTTTAATATCTACAACAATTATTAGCATGAGATAGGGATGGAGTAAGTAGAACTTACTTAGGGATACAGTAAGATTCAACAGTGAATCATGGAGCGCTGAAAGTCTGAACAGTTGCTAAGTTGAGCATGCAGACCCATATACAAAACAACAACGTATTTCACAATTATGAAAACTCAGGAGTGCATTCCCAGGTGCATAGATGTCCCAGCAGCAAATTATAAGTCAGAGACTGATGTTCTCCTAGTGTCCTGGGGAGACCTTACTAGCTAGCAGAGTGCCAGACCCATCTCTGTTATGAAGTTAGAGGTGTTCTTTTATTACGCCTCTTGATGCTGGGAGTTGGGAAGGGAAAAGCTATATATTATCTGTCAGGCAGACTCCACCTCAACTTGAACAGTCCCCTGACTTGAGAAACTCTCATCCCTAAATGGTGCATTCCATCCTGATTTTATTTTCTCCCTAGCTCTAGACACTCATGCAACTCTATCATGCCATGACATTTGCTTTATATTGAACAGTGAATTTACTTGGAAATCACTCATGTATTTTCAGACTACTTTACAAGAATGTTTAAAGCATAATTAAAGCTTAAAAAATATCTGGAATTTTCTTGAAAGTAAAGTTTAGAATGTTATTCAGAACATGTGAATCATTTTTTAATTGTGGGAAGCTTAATATTTTAGGCTTAAGACACATTTGAGAGAAAGCATACCACCTACTGAGTTCAAAATTATTCATTTAATATGCTATCTGTCTCTTGGGCCGTTTGTGAATGCTAGCACATCTCATTCCTGCAAGGGAGTCTGAAAGCAAGTTCCATTTCAAATGTGGTTACTTAAAGGTGATAGTCCTTATTCTCATCTGAGATCACTGAGGCGTGTTTTTCTAGTGACAAAAATTTTAAACTCAATAGAGAGCATATTTGTGTCAGAATGGAGCCAGATGGCATATTTGAAGGCATTCACAAAAGTGTGAAAATATTGCCCCTGGTGGGGAGAGAGCCAACCTCATCAGCTCTGCCTCTAATTGACTGTTTCAGACAATTAGGCTGTCCCAGCAGTCAGAGAAACTGTGTGTGCCCTTGGGCAAATAGGTGCTGCCCATACTGAGCCACCTTGAAGGTTCTGGCTGAGCCCAAGCCCTGCTGACTGGAACCACAACTGCTGTTGAAAAAGTCTTTCTTACTAACGGGAAGTAAAACTCTTCTCTGTTGACCCATGTGTTTCACGCGGGGCTGTTCCTCCAGGATGAGATGCCACGTCCTCCCCATGGCGTCAGCTCAAGCATATTTATCTGTTCATGGAAAGGAGGCACATTCATGTTTTTCTCTTCACGCAGCTACCTTGCTAATTCAGCAAAGTCTGGATCTCCCACATCTGTTCAGGGAAATTTCTGCCTTACTGAAAGATGATGTTGTAAATAAAAAAGGAAAAAAAGCAATCATGTCGTCTCTCTGCCTCTTCCCACAGAACAACAGACAACACAAATGAGTATTATATTTAAGATTTTCTTTACCAAAACTGAGCTTGACAGACACATCTTTTCTGGAAATGCCAATTTGTCAGACTGTCTCTTCGCTGCAGTTGTATTTTTTACATGTTAAGGGCATCTTTACACTTACCTCTTCATTTCTTATTATGCTGATTCATTGCTTTTATTTTAGGATCTCATCTTTTAGAGACTCGCATTTTTGTGCGCAAAAGGAAATGTGCTCTTTTCTGAGTCCCTTTGCATGGGTTGGCTTTCTGCAATGATCTTAAACCCTATATTTCAGATCTATATGAGAAAATCTCTATCACTTTTCTTATGTCCTCCTCATTATAGCAGAGAGTCTCATGTTTTTACATTATTTTCCCTCTCATTAAGGAATAAATTTGGCTTCGTATTTTGAAATAGTTATTTAAGAAAATGAACAGCCTTGAAATTCTTATTAAGACATTAATTTCTACTTTTTTTTTTTTCTTTCTTCCTTCATTGCATCTTTTATGTAATTAAAAAAATAATACCTCTACATTGGCTTGTACACAGAATGAAAAATGACAATTTTGGCCATAGGAATACCTTTAAGAAATATATTGATTTCTCTCATTTTTAGAGGTATGGCTATAAGCTCTGTGGAGTTTTTCATGGTGCGTATCTATTTCTGGCATTCCTGCAGAAATTTCTGCATTTCAGCGCAATCCATTTCTGTCTAAATGGGTGAAGGAGACATAAAGATGGAAATCTGGTTGTGAAATGGTGTAGAACTAAAGAAAAATTTTCTCTTGAAGCAATTGGACTAATAAACATTATTTCCCATGGATTTGTGTCTTACATTTGGGTTCTGTGGTGTTCAGTAATGCTCAAATGTAGATATACTACTTATACCTGCCCTGAAAGCAAGCTGTGAAGCCAGCACAAGGGGACCTGCCCTGGAGCTCCTGCTCCGGAAAGTGCATGTCCCAGGGAGAAAACCAGGATGACACACTCTGGCTGGCATTTAATGTGGACAAGTTGTGGAACAGTCCTTTTGTTGGTGGACAATGTGGGGTGAGCTATGGAACTTGTTATGAGTTGCAAGTACGAAAGCCTAGTCTGCTCTGCAGTTATCATGGTGGTGCAGCTGGGTACCAGGCTTGTGCCTCTCTGCATGCTTCAGACATTAATTCCCTGGGTGGTCAAGAACCCCACAGCCAGGCCTTTGCCTCAGTGCCATAGTAGGCTGGTTTGAGACAGTGGACTGATTTGAAATTGGTGCTCGATGTAGCTCCTTCTCAGCAAAGTGTTTGATTGCGCCAGGAACTTTCCAGATGGTAATATCAGGCAGTTCTGGAGATTCTCCCCAGGCAACAATTTGTGTGTGTTGATTAGCATCCTAGCGGGAGCATCCTAGAGATACCCAGGCTGTTCCACTTGTAGGACTGATCAACACAAACATAGATAAGACATTTGGAAATACTACAAATTGTTCCTGCAGCTAGAGAAATGCTCACATAACCCTTTTTTTTTTTTAAAGTAGTGAAGATACTTCAGAGTTGCTTTGTATGAAATTAAGGTAATCACATGCTGGAGTGGTCACATAGGACCATGAGCCAACCAGATTAGAATAGAGCAGACCAGCAGCTCTGTGAGTCTTAACAGCTCTGGGTAGTCAAACAGCGGCGCTGAGTCCACAGAGAGACTGTGGCCTCTCCATCTTTGGAGATATTCAGAACCCAACTGAACGTGGCCCTGAGCAACCTGCTGTTGTTAACCCTGCTCTGAGCAGGAGGTTGGATGAGACAATCTCCAGAGGTGCCTTCCCATCATTCTGTGAAACTCATGACATCTACATTTAGTCTACTAAAATTTCTCACTTCTGGTTTCTTTTTATAGCTTTTCCTTAATCTTAAGGAACGTGTCATACCTCTAGCATAACATTTCAAGGAACTGCTCTCATTTCAAGAATTTTTATGATTGTCTTAAACTGACCTTCCCATACAAATTCCCATAAATAATAAACCTGAAAAAATATCTACTCTTTAAAAAATTACATAAAAGGAATTTGGACTTTTGTCTGCAAATCTGAATGTATCTAAATGTAAGAGTCTATATATGAATAATTACACTATACAAGCTAATCTTATATGATATTTGTCCAGGGCCTTATGCTGAAACCCTTGCTGAGGTGATTGATAGACATTTTCTCCAACTAAAGACTGTGGAGAAAGGACTTTGCAGATTTATTGCTATATTGTGTAAATGTGGACTATTTAGTGTGCATTTGGAGCATGGATTTCATACTCTGACCTAATTCTTGCCTATGAATACACCATGAACATACTGAAAAAAAAGGAAGTTTATCTTTAGATCTCCTACTCTGCCTAATTAGGATATAAGGCTTGTTTTCAGAAATACAAAGAAAACATTCCATAGGAGTTTTGTTTCATTGTTTTGTTTTCATGTTAAAATAGTAGAACACTCCTAGAAAAAGGTTAAAAGCTAAATTAAAATTAGATTTGCATGTCAAATATCTCTCAAAATAGCATCTTTGTAGTAGTGTACTAAATGGATCACAAATAAGAAATATTACTAGTACTAGAAAAATATTGCTTAGAGTTTCTGTCTCTGAACCACAGCAAAGTACTTGGCTAGAATTCCAGCAAAGTAAATAATGCATCAATAATGTTTGCAATGCTTCCTTAGGTTACTTATGCAAAACAAACAAGAGGTTTACTTAACGTAGGCATAACTATTCCCCCTATTAGTTTTGATCAATTGCTTTGTGGTCATGTTCATTAGACAGCCTAATCTGAACTGCAATTAGATTTTATCCTTTTAAAAGACAAAGCAGAATCCCAAGCCATTAATTAAAGGGTCTGACTACAGTTGGTTGCAAGATGGATGTTGCGTCCCCTTTACTGATTATTCAACTCAGCAAAACAGAGCTCTTTAGTTTTAAGTGGCGAATACTCTGGCGGTCATTGAAGGCAAACTTTTGCTCCGGTGCAACTGGAGAAAGGAAAATCATTTCACGTGTGGATTCTTGAAGACATAAAATCCTAATGAGAACCCTGTGAATAAGCTAGATTTACACAGGGCAAACTGGGAGTGTGATGAAAACGGTTGAAATAGGGGAAGCTGATTCCTGCACCGCTTATTTGCTGTATTCTTTCTCTCAGACATTGTAAAACATTTAATACTTAGTCTTCAGACCCACTGAAGACCCACTAAAGCTGCAGAAACCAATGGCAAAAACCAATTCTCTACCTGAGAAATCAAAAATCTTATTACTTTCTTACTACAATTGAAAACTACAGGTCAGCTAGAACATCAATGCATGTTTCCAGGCAGAAGCTCTACCTCTGCAAATGTAAGAAAACTGTCTCCAGGTATATAAATCCAATCTGTTAATTACTGCATGATTCATTACCTCTGCAAATGCTCCCTGATTGCTCTCCACAGATGTTCCCCCGCCTTTTCTTTGTAGTAGGTTGCTCCCTCATGCTATCCATAGTCTAAGATGTACATTTGCCCTCCAGATATGAATAAGTCTCTATTCTTGGCCCCTCTCCTTCCAAAAAACATTTAAAAGAGTTGCTGATCTTTAGGAAGATCTCATATAATCCAGCCAGACAACCATGCACAAGACCACCTAATACCAAGTGCTCCGGGTTTAGGTCTCTGCTTCTCAGATTTCTTGTATGACTGTGGAAAATATCAAAGGGGACTAAAGTAGCTTATTTTTAAGGCAGGTAAAACATGGCACATTTAATGTATGGGACTCGGGCTTCTGTGGGTAAAATGGCAGTATTTCTCAAGCTCCCAGGGGTCCTGCAAGGTTCTCAGCTCCAGTGGTAACTGGAGCGAAGCACAAAATGTGAGCTGGAAGCTAAAGGTGAAATTTGGATGTGGCAACTAAAGTTTTAACATGAATAACCATGTGGGAAAAAGGAACTTTTTTCTTCATTAAAAAGAAAAAATTTTTGCTTTTTTTAAATGCAGGATTTGGTGAGCTTTCATCTGATGTCTATTTGGGTATGGTTCCCTTTCCATGAGTTTATCATAATAAGACTATTACCTAGAAGCCTTAAAAAAAGAAAAGGTTTTTCTTAAGCTGTACCTTAAAAGAAGAAAAGTACATTGCAGATCTTGGCAGTAAGGGCCTGCAGCTCTACCCTCATCTCAGCGTGTCGGCAGAGTTGCTAACTCAGCTATAAGCGAGCCAAAGTACACAGAGATATTTTTTTTAAATTAGCTTAATGTTCATTATTAATAGGAAAACCACAGAAAATAAAAAATACAAATTGTAGATAAACAAAAAAAGCCTATTTTTAATCTGTGAGATATACGAGAAGGTGGTAAATCACAGCCATAGGAGGTTATCTTCCATTTCTCCGATGTTTTCATCGTCAAGTTTACCTACACAGCAGTTTGCTGGGGTATCATCTGCAAGAGCTCCCCAGCACTACCAAATTGTGCTGAGGGGATGGCAAAGAACAGCCTTGCAGGCAGCTTGAGGAAGGTTGGCCATATCCTAGTAGACATGGCACATGTGTCCTCTAGGATGAGACTGAAAATGAAGAAAGTGCTGTGTCCTCCCATGATAACCAAACAGAGCAAAAAAGTCAGGAAAACGTGGGACCAACCAAGAAAAGGACAAGCTTTGCTTCAAAGCACTATTACTGGCACTGGGAGTCAGAGTTTAATAATTTTTTTCTTCTAGTAGTGATTTTCATAGGCTTTCATAGAAAGTTCATAGAATTTTCATTGTAGGTGTTCATAGACCATTAAAAATCCTACATAACAAGCCTCTGGATCAGATCTTCCTGATAGTAACCAAAACACTGAGCCGAAAACACTGTCGCAAACCATCTTTTTCATCAGGTTGCCTTTGCTGGGTATTTTCAGCAGACAACTGGCAGAGAAAATTATGCCCAGACTTGTATGCAATACATCTTGGAAGATCAGAGATGCTTTAAGGAAATTCATCCATGAATAGGAGGAAAATAAGGGGAAATGCTCCTAGGTTTCCTGGGTTGTAGGGACCCTGCAGGATTTGCAACACAATTAGTAGTGAATTTTTTTGGTAAAGACCTTTCTTGCTGAAAAAAGATTAAACCAAAATATAGAAAAAGTTCTGTATTTTATCTTACAAAAAGAAAAGAATATTTACATAAACAACATGAAGCTTCCACTGTCACTATTTTAAGAAAAGGACACGCTGGATTTTCAGTTCAAAATTACTTCTATACTAACATTTAATTTACTTAAAGCACAGAAGTCAGAAGCAAAATGAAATATTTGAAACCATAGAAATGACAGTTTCACCCACATTATTGCTTCAGGAAAATTTTCAATATTGTGATTTCTGGTATTTTTATTTTTTTGTATTGCTTTACATTTTCAATATTTCCAAATCTTTATGGGACAAAAAATGAGTCTATCCTCTTTATTCATTAAAACTTTTTGATTAGAATAGTGAAGACAATTATAGGGGTGCTTTAACCACAGGAATGCCTGTGGTTCTTCTTACTTAAAAGTAAGAAAATTAAGCATTTGATCGAGTATTCATTGAATTCAATGAGCATTTCCCTATTGATTTTAGTGGATAATATATATCCTGCACAACATCAATGGCTTCACTTAAACACGCATAGGCAATTATCTGCAAACTCTTCCACTGCTTATGTGTACAGATTGTCCTTCCAGTCTTGCAGATTTCTACATGTATTTAAAGATACATATATGTATGCTTATCATGCATACATATAAAAAAGAACATTAAATATTTATGTATTTCCAATTACGTCTCCAAACCAAGTATGCTTTCTATCACCAAAAAAAGCCCCCACAAGTTGGTAATAGCCTAGGTTCCTTTGGTTTTTTTGATATATTGCTGCCTGCCTGCTCACTAGACAACCTTCCTCTTCCTAATTTATCACTTTAGCATCAGATTTAGCACAAAGAGACAAAAGGTTCTTGCAAAAGGAAAAAGAACCTGCAAAAGGTAATAAATAAATAAATAATAAATTATACTGACCAGTTCACATTAGTGTGAGTGTTAGCAGCACCGAGGTGTTTCTATTTATCACCATTTGCTTTGATGGGGCACCATTCATTTCATTTATCGTTTCATTCCTTTCATTTATTTCTTCCTGGGAAGAAGTACAATCAGCATTATTTAGCTAGGATAGTGTTTGCCCAACAGTTTTTGTAAAGTCCACTAAAAGGAAGCAGTTGCTAGATGCTTGTGCATTGGGTCTAGTGTTTAAAAACATATCTATTGGGTTTTTTATCCACACAGATTTATAGGGGTAGATTATTCAGCAACAAAGATTTTTCCAAAAATGTCTAATCATTTCATAGTCAAACTTAGTTCACCACAGTCAAACTCCCCAGTTCCTATCTGAAAAATCCAATAGGAATTTGCAGAAGCCAGGGGTAAGCAGCTTCCTTCCCAGGGAGACACCAGGTCTGTCGCAGTCCCACCCTTACACTACCCCAAGAGCCTCCAGGACGCCACTCAGCTCACCGCCGGCTCACCCAGCCTGCCTCAAACCTTTGATGTGATGTTCCCAAAACACAGCAAAATTACCCATATTAATCTTCAGTCCCAAAAATCACCAAATTACCCATATTACTCTTCAGTCAAAACTCCTGTGCTCATGGCACAGAGGGAGAAAGTAAAGAAGGGAGAGAAGGAAGAGGCAGATGTGTGTGGAGAAAAGGTAGAGGGATTTTTGGTGATTATACATAATTGCAGAAACACATGGTTGGAAAGGACCTCTGAGATCACTGAGTCCAACCATACACATACAAAAGACCCCCACAATCTCGGGCACTAGATCATGCCCTGAAGTGCCACGTCTACACGTTTCTTAAATCCCTCCAGGGATGGGGACTCCACCACCTCCCTGGGCAGCCCCTTCCAGGGCCTGACCACCCTCTCAGCAAAGTCATTCTTCCCAAGATCTAATCTAAACCTCCCCTGCCCCAACTTCAGACCATTCCCTCTGCTCCTGTCATGATTCCCTTGGGAGAAGAGGCCAACCCCCACCTCTCTCCAACCTCCTTTCAGGGAGCTGTAGAGGGCCATACCTGTTAGACTTTCTGAGGTACCTGGACAGGATTGTGTTAGACAAATGGAATCTGAGACCCACTGAGACCCAGGTTTGTGAAAGGGCACAATCTGCCAGACATTCCCCATTTCAGGTAGTGAACATACATCTGACTAAAGTTTTCTCCATAAATTCCTTCTCCAAAAGGCAGCATCTGGGCTTTTGAGCGCTACCATAAAAGCACTTCTTTTGGGGTAGAAGATGTGCAGCATAGGAGTAGTTTAGATAGTAAACCTGAGAGGCTATTAGACATCAGGAAAAATACCAAAGGAAAGAACAAGTGAATTAATAAAACATAAAACATTTGCTCCATAAAAATCTAGGATATCATCATTGCTGCTTCAAATTAGTTGAAGAGTAATTATCTCTAAGGTGTTCTGGCACCTTCTACATCTTGTTTGCAACAGTTTGAAAAAACAGGAAAGACTATTAAAGATAAGGATATCAGAACTCTGTTGGATTAATAAAGGAAGGAGAATTAAAGTAAATGAAGTGAAATGACAATACAATCCCAATTGGACAGCACCAGTTATTTGTGTGTGAAGTGTGAGCACACAAGCATCTGAGTCACAGCAAAGATGACCTTACATCGTCTCGTCTGATAGAAAAGCAGATTAAGATTCCACTCTATCTCAAATATTATCATTACCTACTTTTAATAATACAAGCCTAGTGGAAGAGTCCAGGTGATTGTTTATGTGAGTAAGTGCTTGATTTGCTGAAATTGTGCTGCCTTTTGCACTGAGGTGATTGGGACAGAGGATTTATTAACCAGTTTTAGGTGCATAGGAATGCTTTGTGAACAGGGTAGAAAAAGTCCTTATGAAGCTTTACTTTAAAGAAGGTCTCCTTACGAGATCTGTAGCACGGGATTCGACATCGTAAATATTTCCGCCGTTTATCTGTGTTAAGGAAAGAAGAACACCTCTATACCCCAGTGGTGGAAAAGCAGCAGAAAAAGCAAGGTTGAGATTGTGTTTGAGGCATATTCCTCCTCTTGCTAGAGCAGGTGAGGCTTACTCGAGGCAGCGAGAAGGTGGTGGTCTCCACAGCCCTTCAGAGCACTGAGCGAGTGTCAGGTTTAGCAGAGGAATAGATATCTCCTCCTTGCCCAAGAAGAAAAGGAGCAGGGGAGGACAATGTGCTGAGAGTGTGTGGAGAGAGTGAACGTAAAGAAAGATGGGCTGCTGGATGCCCTTCCCTCCCACCAGATCCTGAGAAGAAGAATACTGTGCTAAAACATGACATTTAGACTTAAGCAGTTTAAATAGTCCCCTGAGCTGTGCTGAGGGTGCAGAACATCTGTATGTATAATTAAGTAAAGCTAATTACAATAAATTAAGTTAACTAGAAAATCAGTCAGAGTTTTTATTCCTAAAAGTTCTATTGTTGTTGCCAGAGTTGAAACTGCAAGATGCTGGGCCACTGCAGATTGTCAGAAATCTAGTCACTTAGTTTTATTTTTAAACCAAAAATTTGTAACTGGAAAATGTTGGGGTAATGGGGAGAGTATTGGTGTGCCTGAATTTTGGCTCCAAACTTAGAAACCTGATGAGGAGTCTGATCTCCCTGGAATAATTGTAGAACCAAGGTATGTGCCTTCTCTTTCTCTTAGCTACAGACATCTTGGGTGCTCGACTTGGCACCAGAATATGGTGTGAACGTTTCCTTTGCCCATCTCCCCAGCCATGCCTCCACAGCTCTACTCTAAAACTGTAACAGGTCCAAAAACTTTTTGGTCTAGCTCAGCTTTCAAAAAAGACACACAGTCCAGTGAAAATGTAGCCCAGCTCCACGAAATTTAGCAAAGTTATATGAATATGAGTCCTGTCAGAGAGGCTAACCATTTATTGAGATTCCTGTTCCAAGCTGGGCCAGTGGGAAAGCGGCAACCTGCCAGGAGAAAGCCTGACTCTGTTGTACCTAGTGGAGGAAGGAAGATAACATAATGCCACCGGATGAGCAGTAGACACTTTAGATTTACAGTAGCATTGGGGATCAGCTACCTTGGGGATCAACTCCGGGGAGAAAAGCCCTGATTGCGAATGTTTTAGGGAGAAAAGTGTTGAGGAGGTTTTTGGCTTTAGCTGAGGAACTGTGTGAGGCACAAATAAATCTCTGGAGTCGGGGCAAACACACTGGGAACGTACAGTTTGCTTTTTTCTTACACCCTTCCCAGAGCATCTGCTGCTGTCCGCTCCCAGAAACAGGTTACTGGGTTGGAAGGATCTTTGATGTCACCTTCTACAAGTAAGAAGATAGCACAGCATGCTCCCTTAGTTGCAGGATGTATTCAGGAAGGAATAAATAGTGGTTCAGCTGGCACACAGCACAGAGATGCCAAAGGCTGTGAGATTTCCTCAGCGCTGAATGCTGGAGTTAAAGACCAGATTGTGAGAGGGAGAGCAATCTTTCTTTGCAGAGTAATGACTTTACTCAGTGCAAGGAGAAAGGAATTAGGTTGGCAGGAGCTTTGATTTTGCCTTCTCCCCATAACAAGGCAGTTCCCTGTGCTGGAGAATACAGACTGCTCTATGCATCACCGCCTCAAAGTGCTTGCTTTTCTCTAAGCCTCTCCTGGATCAGTGCAAAAAGGTGCCCCTCCATCACCCAAAACTGGGGCAAAACCTGGGGTGAACCTCCTAGCAGCAAAACTACATTTAATTCATCTCTATTTGCCTTATTTGATAAGGAGAGATGTCACTACAGTAAAGGTTTTTTAGAATAAAAATGAGTTGGTAACTATATTTAAAGGACTCGGGCTAAGGGTAGGCGTAATGCACTCCACACAGGCTGAGAAATTATTCTCATCAGGAGGCTTTAAGGAATGTTTCTGGGAACCAAGGTGAATTAAAGTTTGACCTTCTTTTTAATATCGTCTTTCTTGACACTTTCTCTTGTATATACACTTGTTTTCAGGCTTCAGGAATGAGCTGCATTGATCCTGTTTTTGGAGATCAGTCATAGTGGTAAACAGCAAGTCTCTGTGATTTATGACTGGGCTTGTTGATGGCACCTTAGAGATGTCTGAGCACCTGCAGCTGGAGATCCAGCTTTAGGAACCAGGAATTTAAGCCTTTCAGGTGTATCTTTCCCAGCTATGCTCATTTGTGAGATTAAAACAAATGGGATGAGACAGTGATTATTACCAGTGATACTGATCACAGCTCAATGAGAAATACAACCTATGAGAACCTATGAGAAATAGGCTTTTCTGATTTTATAATATTCTTCAATTCCCCCTTGCCCCACGCCATCCTTGATCAACCCTTTAATATAAACTACACGTGCAGGGTATCTAGTAACACCAATAATGATGGAGAATGTCCGAAAGTACTATGCATGTCACAGATTTGGCCAAATTAGTTGAAAATTTTTTAGTTGGTGAAGTATCCAGAGCAGTCAGAAGTTTTTTTCTTGTTGCTGTTGTATTGACTTACGAAGGGATTTCATGGCAGCAATGCCAAGAATACAGCTACTGTGTGTGAGTCCTGGTTAGTCATCCTAAGTGGCAGCAATACAAAATAAAACCGTATGTCTGAACACTAAGTTTAATTAATGCATTTGCTTGTCATTATACTTAATGAAAACAAGTGTAGTGTAGACACACTAATGGCACAGCCATGCACGCGCTGTTATCTTTTCTTTATGTATGACAATGACAGGCATAAAGGCATCCTATACTACAGATAAACCTGGAAGAGACAAGGGAAAAGAAGGGAAGACACCTGGAAGAGTCAGGAAAGACTCTCCTTAGACCCCAAGCTTTAAATTCAGCCATTTTTCACTGCAAAATAAGTGATGCAAAGATAAATATGGCTACCCAGTGCTGGATGCTGCCATGATATTGAGAGCAAGGGCTGTGCTATGCTGCAGCTTCACTTCTGGCTGCACAGAATGGAGCAGAGAGCTGAGAGGGAAGTCTACTTCCTTCTGAGCCACTGCTAGATCTGCCCTTTGGTACTGGTGGAAAACTTCAGCATCTCTGTGATCCACAAGCTGATTTGCAGCCTTGCGTCCTTCAAAATGAACGCAGCAGCAGCAGCTAACAAACAACTGTGGGGAAAACCCTGCAGGTAAATGGCACATCTGTATTGATCAAGAGGCACTTAATAAAGCATTGAAAACATGCCACTATTCATTAGCAGTGATTGAAGGCACAGACTTTTAAGGCCAAGAGGAATCATTATGATTTGACAGCCTGGCCCCCTGGGCCAGAGGAGTCCTCTGGCATAGGGTTGGTAGCCATGTTTCAATGAAGGCATATTTTCTAAGAAATGAATTTTTAAAAAGCCTTTGAAAGAGAAGCCTTCTCAGCCCTTCATAATGTGTTCCAGCTGCTAATCACACCAGGCAGTATCTGTGCTCCACTCCACTGTTCTTACTAATCTTTACTAATCAGTTCATAGACATTAGGACTAACTTTGGGCACCTTCAGTAGATGTTTGTCACTGTGCTACTCACACTAGGTGCCTTTCACAGACAGTGGAGCAAAGAGAAACTTTAAGGGAGTGATTCATCTAACCCATTCTAGACATCTATTTTAGACTGAGATGAATTGTGCTTTACAATCCACTCAGAGGATTGCTTAGATCTGTATTGACACACAGAGCTTCTAGATGGACCAGCTCAGATGTAGACATCTATATTTAGCCAGAAGAATCCTACAATCATGCATGCCCTCTTTTTGCTGAAGAGTTTGGCCTTTCTCAGTCAGATAGTTTTGGACTGTGAACAAACTATGCTTTAGCCCAGCCTTTGTAAAGGAAATAGAACAGGATCTCTTAGTATTTTACTTGATTCTTAGTAGTTTAAACCTTTCTTACAGTCTTCGAGGTTTTAGTTTCCTTCTTGGATTGTGAACATCAAAACTGGACACAATATTAGAGAGCTGATCATATATCAGGATGGTAAATATAGCAGTGGTAGGAACAACAACATATGACTAGTTGTAGTAGGTCAGAGCCAAGGTCTATCCAGATTAATAGCTTGTCTTAAACAGTGATGTGTAGTGAATGATTCAGGGAAAGTTTAAAAAAGAAAAGAAGTGAGCAATATTTTCTGGACTCCTCTACCAGCCTCCAGCTTCATGACAAATAGAGACACCTCTGTGCTTAAGAGTGATCTGTGAAAGGTAGTTAGAAAAACTTGTCTCACTAGGGTACGATTTTGGTATCCATGATATTGTATGCCAATGAGTTTAGCAGTTGAACTATGAAGCATTTAAAAAAATAATCCGTTTTGTTTGTTTTGAATCTGACACACTGTTTTCCTACCTTGCCTTCTAGGACTCATACCACAAGTAGACAGTGAAAAAATATTCCCCAGTAGAACCTCCTTATTTGAGATCATCCTGTTTATCTGCATTAGCCCTTCCTGCCGCAGCACTGAGCAGCAGATCAACTGCTCCCAACCCCAAGGCATTTTTCAGAATTTGTTTCTAGAGGTGTGCTTTTTTAATGTAGTAGTCTTTGTCCCTGACATTTGGGCCTAAACTGAACATGCCAGCAAACGTGGTCATTGTTTGAATTTGTTTGCTGGTTTGAATGTCAACAGATTTGTTTATGGTTTTCTTTCATGATTCCGGGATATTTACAAATTTTACGAGGATTTTTTTCCCCAGATAATTGTTAACAATGAAAGTTCTAGACAGCACAGGGTGAAGAATCGTATTTTGTATAACCACTACTGGAACTAGAATAGCTTTGCCATTATTTTCTATTTATAATTACAATTCATGACATTTAAATATTTAACATTTCATGTGGGCTGCATTCATATGCGTGTGTAATGCACTGGTATATTTTATCGATCAAAACTTTGTGCTGTATCAAATTAGACAGTTCAATCATTTAGCATTATCTACCAAACCTGCAGTCTCAAGAGGAAGCCCCAAAAGACAAGACCTATTCTCTTTGCAACCCTGGTGGAGTAGGGAAATTCCTTAGCGCTGTTCACTGTTTTGTAAACAGTGAAGTGCTCTCTTAAAAATGATTATGAATGAGTAAAAGCTTTCTAAGATCTTCTTGTCCTTTATTGTCTGCCATATTCTTCCTTCTCGAATAAGACTCAGGGAGCACAAGGAACAATTCAGAGGCTGAATTTAGAGGAGGTGGTTTGGTGCAAGCCCAGATGTCAGGGCAGCATTGCCACCTGGAAGGCTGGGTGTAAGTGAAGAGAATGTACAGGAGCACCAGGAGCCTGTGAGAGGGGACCTTGGCAGCAGAGATGCATTTATTTTAAAAAACAAAAACAAACCCAAACAATAAAGTACCCAGATTCGGGAGCATGCAAAGATGAGAACCATGAACAGCCATGGTCCGAAATGCTTTGGCTGAGAAGAATTTGAGACCAGGGGTAGAGCCTATATACCTGTCTTTCCTCAGCCCATTTATGCACAGAGCAGAACAAAAATGTTTCTGTTTTAGGCCAGGGTAGAAATGGTGCTGCCTTGTTCAGAGGACATTGTCACAGCTCAGTTTGGCATGGGGTTGGCCCAGCGGAGGGGTGGTGGTCATGCCATGGGTCCAAGGTTTGCTCAGTGTTACAGAAGCTGCAGCACTCGTGGGAGTCCTGCCACCATGACCATGGTGATTTCCCATTTTTCATTACATTTGAGTCTCACTTGTGTTACTGATCTCCCGTCTGTGGCACTTGTAATCGTAGAAATGTCTACTGCATCCTTTCCCTGACGTGCCTCAGTCACATCACACAAAACAAATTTCTGAGGGAGAAAATAGGACTTTCAGCCTATGCAGTGTAGCCAAAAATAGTTAACTCTTAAATGTTATTCACAATTTTATCTCCTTCCTCCTGGAGGTAGAAATGCTGCTGGCATCCTCCATGGGGAAGACGCTTGCCAGGGAGTGGAATGCATGAAAAACGATAATTTCCTGAATCATCCTACCAAGGCGGCCACGCTACGGAGGAGGAACGGAGCGACCTCTCTGCTTCTTCCCCATTTCACTCCATCTGGAGATGGATGTTGAACACAGGGAGCTGGAGGCAGAGGGGATGCACATGGGGAGCTTTGTACCTCCCACTCACCACATTTGAAGACACCAGCCTACTTGCGCAGGCTTGCCCTCTCCTCTTCTGGCTGTTCTTTCATATATTAAGACAGACCACGGAGCTATACCAAAGCAGGCCTTCCACATTCAAGTTAAAACAGTAAATTTATAGTTTCATAATTTCAAACATACAGTGGCTCATTCTGTGTTCAAAATGTAAGCACAAACCCTGGATTCTGGTCAAGACTTCAGAAGTCAGAGGTTGATCTTTATACAGATTCCCTGTTAAGAGATTATTTTCGTTGCCTATGAAGGTGAAGAAAAGGTAGAGTTTTCAGAATATTTGAGGTAGAAAAGGGACATGCCTGGCTCTGTGAAAGCAGTACCAGAGAGAGAGAAACATGTATCAGTCTTTCTACATCCAGCTATTCCATAAAAAAAATAATTTGGCTCAGCCATGCTCAAGCAGGAACTAGCATCTCTTACACACCAGAGTAAGATACAGTGATGGAGAAGTCATCACACAGTTAAAGAACAGAACTTGCCACCACCTGGTTTTCATTTTTGTGCTATGAATAAAAGGACTTTCTCAGGGTAACTAGACAAGCATAAATCCTTATTGTAATATAACCTTTCATGCACTAAATGATTACATGAATGTGCCCTCTGATTATATAATCTTAATATTTCAGCTGAGTAAAGAGTACCTGATATATATATAGGAATAACAGGAAGAAGAAAAAGGATAGAATAAAAAAGTTCATCATTAAAAATTATTTAGGCAGTCATCAGAACAGCTAAATGATATTACATATGAGTTATGTCATTTAAGGCTTAGTAAGGATTTCACAATCTAATTGTGTCAGTGGTCTGAGAGACCAGTGTCTACTGACACCACTGTCCCCTGAAGACACTTTGCAGCATGGTCCAGGGTGATGTTTTTCCTGATCTGAGCTGCTCACCAGCACAAACATAAATTAATTCACTGCCTTTGAATTGGCAGAGGTATGTATGGAGGGATCTGTATTTTCCTTACATTTAGCAGTTTGATGTCTGAAGAATGGAACTGCTTCACTGAAAACCAAGACAAAAATCCTGTGGAACTGAAGGCCCGTGGTGTAATTACTGCACTCAAATTAGCCTTATCCAGAGCAGCACAGAGTGAAATGCCTCATGACAAAGAGCACCTAAGCTGACCAATAACTTGATATCCAGTTACTTTGGTCTTTGTATCACCAATGAGAAAGGATAAGGCCTTCCTATTCACCTAGGAGGGGTGAATATAAATTATCATAGCATTTACTATCGGTGCAGTAGCACTATGTACACACCTCAAGACAAAGCTCAATAGATCTGCATCCCTACAGAACATGAGGTTATACAGATGGCTGACACAACTGCTTCTGCAGGATTTGCAATAGTTCAAATATGAGAGCTGACTTTGAATCAAAATGATCTTATTAAATAACCATTTGTGTCGATGGCATGGACAACACATTGTTTATTTTATCAGACATATCCACTTACCCCACTTTTTCAACAAAGCATCGTATGCCGATTTGACAAAGATACTGTCAAATCACGTTGAGTGACTGCTGGTGGTACCAGTACAGACCTTAATTTATATTCTGGAACTGTGCCCTCTCTGCCATCTTGGATCTCCCTATAAAATCTTATAAGATGCACGAAAATATCTATTTGGCATTTTTCAGATTTATGACTCTCAAATGAAAGAAGGAACAGAAATAATCTTTCCATTTGTCAGCCTGTCATCTACATGAAAGAGATACAGCTGCTGCTGCAAGAAAATTCTATTACAGGTGCAAAATGGACATTTTCTTCACAAATGTTTTTGTTGTTAATATAGCATAAAAATCTATGAAAACTTAGGCCAGTAGAATACTCATTTCATCTTATGAACAAAAAGACAAATCATAATTCACTTCAGCGTCTGACTTTGTTATTTTGTGCAGCCGAAAAGGCAGCAAATTCTCATATGCCTGGTTTTGAGAAAGGTAATATGCAAAGTTGCTCCCTCCCTTCAGTCTTCCACCAAGAAGATAGCAAGGGAGTCCTACAAGGTCCCTTAAAAGTACCATGGAATGAAGGCCACCCACTCCAGCAACCTTTCTAGCTTATCTCCTTGGACAGTTATGGCTGAGCACCCTCTCCAGATTAGAGATCATAGAATCATAGAATTTTCTAGGTTGGAAGGGCCCTTTAGGATCATCTAGGCCAACCATCAACCTAACTCTGGTAAAAAAAACAACCACACACACACACCCCCCCAACATTGCATGTCTCTAAGCACTATATCAACGTGTCTTTGGAATACCTCCAGGGATGGTGCCTCAACCATAGCTAAGAGACAGCTAAGAGGGAGTCAAGAAGTAGCTAAGAGGGAGCTAATTTTTTTTACAGAAGAACGTGTTGCTTAGGAAATACATGCAACTGTGAAAATTCATCAGTAATCATTAGTTTGATGGTAATATGAAAAAATGCCTGAAATCTGAAATAGGAAACATAATTTAAATAAGAATAAAATGAAGTTAAAAACCTCCAAGAGAAAGGGCATAATTCCTCACTTGACCCACTGGAGTAGCACGCAATGTCCCTTTACCCCATCCCAAGCACTTCCCTAGAAGACAGATTGGAACCTGGATACTGGAACTTGACTGGGAGTATGCAAAGGACAGAGAGTGCTTTCCATGTTCTGGGAGGAAGCATCCATCTCATCCTTACGCAGCAGGCCATCCCAAACCCCATTTAACAAAGGACTTGACCATTGCTCCTGACCTAGTGTAGAGATCCTACCCTACTTTCCCTTGTTCTCCTGACTCCCCTGAAACAATTTCTCTTCCTCAAACTTGTGTGGGTTCCTTTCTCCCCCTCCTTCCAGAGTGATAAGGCCTGATGTTTACAGTGACTACCAAGGAATGGTACACAGAGAGGCTCCTGCTTATACTTATTGCTAGAACAACTGAGGTCAGCTAACTTTGTTATCTGCCCCACTGGAGGGTTGGAAGTGGAAAAGCGTAGAGGGGTCACACTTATGGGGAGGAGCAGACAGGAGAGATGACCCAAACCTGACCCACAGAGTATTCCATCCCACCTGCATAATGCTCAGTGTGTAAAAGTGTAAAAGTTGTGTAAAAGAGCATCAACCCTCTTCCTTCAATGGCCAGTGTCTGAGAAGGACTCTGTCTGTTCATCTGGTCTTGATCCTGATTCATGTGTTCCTGACTCCAGAGCAGGGATCAGTTCCCATCCATCACTGAGTCCAATCTGAGATTTTCCCCTTGCCTGCCAGTGACGTCATCCTGGGAGCCTGATACAATTCTATATACATTATATATATTTCACTATTTTCTTAGTAATATTATTATATTTTCTTCTTGTTATTTTATTATTAATATTTTCATCGAAGTAGTTTCTTTTCAAATTCATACATCTCTTTTCTCTGTCCTTCTCTCCCTGACTGGAGATGCTCTCCCTTCTCCGAAAGGGAGAGAAGTGAGAGAGACCATCTGCCCACCGTTTCAGTGGCCAGCCCAGCCCAGCCCTCAACAGCAGCAAGAAAATTCCAGCATGGAAACCTGATGTTTGCCTTATTTTGAAAAGTTGTACGCTTCATGCAGTTCTTTGCAACAAAGAAATACCTAACACATCTAGGAGAATATAAAAATCTGCTGCGTTCAGACTTCAGAGATGTTCTGTAGCTCGTGTAGTTAGTGTCGTCTGATAGACTGAATGGAAAATTCTTTCATATTCTCCTTTCTTACAAATAGAATATATCTAATTTTTCTTAGATTCATTAGGATACCAGGAGCAGAAAAAAAGGAAGAAACAGAACCTCCAGTCTTTGACTTCTCAATGATGACATGAGTAAAGCTCTAATTTTCCACGAAAAGTTATTTTAAAGTTTTGAGAATAGAGCACTAGGTAATTCACCATTTTTATTCTGAGACTATTATGTTTATCCTTTGGTTTTAGTGGAGTTGGCATGCTCATAAATCCCACCTTCCTCTGCCTGTTATTTCTGTCTGGTAAATTATTTTTTTATTCACAAGGCAATAAAAGGTCACTGGAAAGAGGAATATACTATTCACTCTCATAAAATAAAGTTAAAGAGTATTTAGCATTTATATCTTTCCAGGGCGGTAAACAAAATATGGTTTATTTGACTCAATGAAGACCTATGATACTGAAAAAGATAAATCTAATGACTTGTTTTAACAGAGTAAGATAAATCTTTCGAGACAAATCTTCAATAATGCTATGTTGTTCCTGTGGAAGTCCACTACAAAATCATACAGAGGTGCCCATAGAAAGAGCAGCGCTTTGGCTCTTATCGGCCAGAATTATTTATGCGATGCACAAGCAAATTTCTTAACCACTTCTGGAAGTACAGCACACTTCTAAGTTTCTAGTCTATTAAATTATAAAAGTGAAACATTGCTTAATAAAATTTTGTACTAAATTTGATCATAAAATTGCAGGAATTACAGAGATGTCAGATTTTTCAGCAAGCTTTATTCTGACTGAGGGCCAGTTACTGGGGTGTATTTTGAGAGCAGACAAAATTAATTCCTCTAAAAGGAAAATGTAATTCTGTTTAGTAGGAAAATTTAATTCTGCTCGAGACACTTTGTTTAGAAAAAAATTCATCAGCTAACCAACTAAATGTACCTAAGTGTATACCACAGACAGAGTAAACCAGAAATTTTAGAACAGAAAATTGTATGTGGAAACACAATGAAAGAATGCCTAATAAAAAATGGTTTGCATTTTGCAACTACAATATTTAATTTAATGTTATTTGTTTATGTTTCTTCATATTCACATTCTTTTAATGCAACCTGGAAGAATGGGAATTCTGCCAGAGAATCAGATTGGCTCCAGATAGTTCCTTTACAAGGAGGAGGACTTTATATTCACAGCCCAGATTTTTCCTGGTTGAGCTCATGTGGACATCTAACAGATATCTCCATTCCCTGCCTCGAGGCAGCAGCTCCTACACCTTGATTATCTCTGACAGATGAACTTGCTGCATTATGCTAATGGCACCTTAACAAAAGTGCAGAAGTGGTCCCAACAAACAAACAGGAAATAAGAAAAGCACTTATTTTGCACAGCAGTTTTGATAATCAAGTTACTTGTGCTGACTACCATTTCTCTGTTATTCCATTAATTAGATACTAGAACTGTTTTCAAGAGTAATAAAAGTAGGATTTAGCCAATCTAAAAGAGTTCTTTAACAATCCCATGTACACACATTTGAAATCTAAGAACTAATTCTTTCTTTTTTCAGCTGCCTGATTGTAGCTTTGGAGAAGTCTCCTCCACTTGCATGAGGATCTAACCATCCCAATCTTACAGAAGAAAAAACTTCCCCAAACTTGCCTGCTTGAAAATCCACATCTCCACTAAGCATTTATGTCTTAGCTATTACTCTTTTTCAGTAAAGGACCACCCTGATGTGGTACTGGAAACTGCCCAAATGCCATTGTATCTGGTAGACAGATATTTTTCAGAACAGGGTCTCAAAGAGTGATTGACGCTTGATGGAACTTTTTCTTCCTTTCTATCTCAGCATTGAAAATCAAATATAATCACTATTTATCCTTCCACCTGCAAAGCTCCCTGCCTTGGGCTTCTCAAGTGGCACCATGTAACTTCATAACTCCCATAAATCAGGTAATCTTGTGTATTCAGTCCTAGAGGTGCCACAAATTCATTTTTTAACCCAACAAGATTTATTGAGTGGTGATTTTTCATGCCTTCTGGCACCCCAAGACAGTGGATATTTATATTTTTCCCTCCCAACTTATTCTCTAACATTTCAAAGTAACTGTATATCATGGTTTGTGTTCCAAAACTATCACCTCATGCCGAACCCCCGACACATCGATAGGCGTTCTGCCATTTTTCTCCACAGCTGATTGTGCTGCAGGTTTTTACAGTGAGAGAATGGACGTGTCTGGAACGGTGTGTTTTGCACAGTTTTTTTGAAAGACTTGTGACATACCAGTATAATGCATCTCGCCACCTCAGTGTTTGCAGACACTTGGAGTCTACAGGTGGTATTTTATGCCCTGAATGACCATCTGTTACCAAATCTTGTCACCGAATTTTCAGGAGACTATTAAGAAAGCAAAGAAATTATCTGAAAATCAGCTACTACAGGGGAGTTTCTCTCTTAATACTGAAGTGTCCTGATGCTCTGGTGATTGAAGATGGGATGATTCTCATTTTTGTCAGGAAAACACTAAACCTGTTGTAGGAATCAGTAATACTGCAGTTTCACAGGAGTTATACTGCTCAGATGAACTTTCCTATTCTCATACTGAAACGGTGAGAGTTGAAGATTCCCCGAAAAGCTAAATATCCAATGGAAAACAAACAGTAGGAAAACTGCCTTAGTTTGAGCCAGGCTTAAACTACTTACCCTGGAACAGAGCCTGTGCTGCAAAGCCTGGCAAAGAAAGCAAACACACTGGAGCAGTGAAACGCAAAATGGTCTAGCCCAAACTTATCTATATTACTGCCAGAAGGACTGATAGGCATAAAATATGGGCTGTTATTCTCTGGAGAGATATTGACAGTTGCTGTGGCTTCAAGAGGGAGCACTCTACATGGTTAAAATTCCTTCAAATGGATCTACTGGAAATTTCTAAATCATAAATTCTTACTGCAGTCCTCTGGTTCAGGCAATCTTGCTAAGTGTTCCATGTCTTCTCTCCAATATCTTTCCAGTTTATAGGTTGCTTCAGTTTTGTCGCTTTCCAGGAGGCTAACTTTGGTATGTTCGTGTTTCTGAGAGTAAATATAGTTACCTTTATTCTTTAGATCCAGTTTTTCCTCAAAAGAATGCCTCCTAGAAGGTTCCAAAAACAACTGAGCATTCAGAAGAATAAATATTTTTTGCTGAGCGTCTTCTGAAACAGATCGCTTCATTTTTATGTATGTTAGTGACTTAGTTTACCCTTCATTAAAACCCCGGGAGGTAAAAATTTTGTTTTACTTTTACTCTTCAAAACTCAGCATGTGAAATACATTGATTTATTGATATTAGTTTAACCAAGCCAAAAACTTTCTCAGGTATTGGGGCTTTCTGCGACAATAAATTGAAATTGATTTATGTCATAAGATTAATGGATAATTTCTTCTTGATCTATTGTTGTGCGTGGGAAAGGCTGAAGTGATAGACTTGCTGTTGAAAATTTCGATGTCATACAAGTCTAGGACAAAACTAGAATGAGAAAGGGACAAGAGGGATTAGACTCAAGGTTGTAGTTTGAATTAGAGTTGAAATTGGGACTGAGGCCTGAGTTGATATTTTTACTCCTTGATCCTTTGAGACCTTGTCTGTGGTGGTTTAAGAGCGAGGGGGATCACTGCTGGTATCTGTAGGGCTGTGTATAGTGGTAAGGTGGGTTATATTTCCTTGATGCTTGAATTCTGCTTATCTCCTACAGTAAGGATGAGGCCTGAGACCCACAGGGTTTTGCACTTGATGTGCTCATTGGATATGGGTTTTTGTCATAATGTAATGTTAAAGATAGGGTTGTCGTAGGTTAGTAATGGAAAGGAGTTGAAGCTTAAGTCTATTTGGTCACATGGAGTATGCAAGTCTGGCATGCTTTGTCATTCTTGTATTTTTATAATTTTTCAGTAATTCATGCCAAAGCAAGTGTCAGGAGGCTGCAGTTTAAGCTACCTGTGCTCCAGAGCCATCCACTTTTATATCTTAAGTCTAAACATCTCAGGCCTAATAATTCCTGCAAAACACTGTTCTTCCCCATGGGCTGTTTCTTTGGCTGTGAAACCCAGGTTGGACACTTCTGCATTAGTCTTCTTCACCAGTGCAGTTGGTTATCCAGGATACCATAGAAATCTGTTTCTATCCTGAACCATTTCTTTCCAAGCTACTAGTTTTGAGTGTATCTGTAGCGTAAACCCACAAGAAGGAAAGGGTGTCTGGATGTATTTATTCTATAAACACTTCACAGAAAATGAAAATTAATAAGGCAAATATAAGAATGAAAAGAATAATTAGTAACTCAAAAAGGGCAGTTTACCTAGTGGAAAAATAATTTTCTGAACTTAGCTATTTAGGCATGCATCTTTGTTTATTGTGAAGGTTTTCAAGCAGTATAATTAAACTAGACAACATTGGCTCATTATCTTCAAGTTCACCTCACATTGTGAAGAGTCCCATGAAGAAGCAAGAATGCTCATTGTGGCTAATTCTGCTTCTGTAAATTTATATTGGTGAATCTGCAGCAACTTTAGGAGACGAGGGAAGTTGACACTGGCAGGAGGCCCAGGAGACTTCTACTCAAAGGGGCCAAATCCAGGTGAACGAGTAAGCTGTCTATTATCCTCAGTAGTAGTTGATTTAATCTCAAGGATCCCTTCATCCAGAGTGATGAGGCTTGTTTCCCCCGGGCACTTACAGAGGGTTTGGTTTTTAATGGCTTTTTAGGCACCTAAGTGTCCATTTCTGTATTTCTTAGTCACAGATGATAGGACAAGGGGTAATGGCTTCAAGTTGCACCAGGGGAGGTTCAGGTTGGATATTAGGAAATATTTATTTCCTGAAAGGGTTGTCAGACATTGGAATGAGCCGCCCAGGGAGGTGGTTGAGGCACCATCCCTGGAGGTATT
>BJBW01013989.1:0-10867 GCA_004320125.1 Scolopax mira | reverse complement strand
GATGGGGCAGCCACAGCTTCTCTGGGCAACCTGGGCCAATGTCTTACCACCCTCAGAGTGAAAAAATTTCTTCCTTAGATCTAATCTAAATCTCCCCTCTTCCCATGTAAATCCATTATTCCTTGTCCTATGGCTCCACTCCTTGATCAAGAACCCCTCCCCAGCTTTCCTGTAGCCCTTTTAGGCATCTTGGATGCCATAAGCCATCCAAGCCATGTGAATGCCACAGGTCCCATGGGCTCTGCCAACAGTGCAAGGTTGGAGCTGGAAAAGCAGAAAAGGATCTTTTCCCCCCTCTCTGTTTTCAGAGCCACCTTTTCCTACAACCCTGGAGAAAGGTGTTTGTATCCAGCCTGATCTCTCCAGGCAAAGACATTGAGATCCAGCCCTGGGACCTGTAGTAGCCTGTCTTGGGTTTGCTATGGCACCTCCATCCCCTTAGATATAAAACCTTCTAAAAATTGGTGTTGCAGGGGCAGGGAGTCCCTGAGCTGCACCAAGCTTTGCCCCTCATCACAGGGCTGGGGACCAGGCTGTCCAGATGCCATCCCCATTCCCACCAGGGATCTGTGGAGCTCCCTTCCCAAGTGCATTTCCCATAAGATTCCTTCCCATCCATGTGAATTCCTGGATGCACATTTGGGAACCTGATTTTTTTTCCAAACTTTGGAGGTTCATTCATTGCTATGCAAGGCGAGTCCATTCCCTACCCTCCTCCGTCCTGTCTCCTCCTTCTCCCCCCCGACCACTCTGGCCATCCCAGCCTGGGATGTTAAAATGAGCTGAATTTTTCAGAGGGGAGGGGGGGAATTAAAAAAAAATAAAAAAACACCCAAAAAAATAGAAATCTGGGGGTGGAGGGAGAACCCATGAGCTGTGACCTCCTCCAAACGCACAGCACCAAATCCACACAAGGAAAACAAAAGGCAGCGAGATTAGCATTTCCAAACAGAGCAGAGATGGCCCCAATCTTTGAGCTGTTTATTCTAGGCGTTGATTTTCAATATTTAGGATGATTAGCAAGTGAAAGCCCGCTGTTGCCAGAATGGCTCCGTGCCAGCCCCGCACTCAATGGAGGGGAAAGAAAGACAGGCAAGAAAAGGAGAGAAAAGAAGGGCTTATGTGTATATTTCCCCCCCCCCCCCCCCCCCCCCCCCGCCTCTGTGAACGGGAGATTGGTTTGAGGTGTCAATGTTTGCCCATCAGGGAGGGATGATGGATGAGGGGAGGGCTGGGGATATAGCAGAAATAAATAATAAAGGAATAATTGCCATGTGCTTTAATAACTGGCAAGGGAAGGACCCGGCTGGGGCCGTGAAGGCTGAATTTTCAGGGAATTTTTGGAGCTGGGCTCTTCCCCAACCCGCTTTGGTGGGTGCCAACGGTGGGATGCCCCAAAAAACTCAGTTGGCTGTGGACCGTCGTGGTCTGGGGTTTTCATTGCGTGATGCTTTGCCCACACGTAGAGCAGAGGGACCACCACCAGCTCGAGGGTCCCCAACCCATCACCGTCCCTGTGCTGGGTTAGTCGGAGCAGCCCGCAGGGCTGGACCAGCCCCAGCCATGGGCTGGAAGCCACCCCGCTGCCACCGGCAAGCCCGGGCAGGCCTGGTGCTGCCAGGTCCTGACCTCCCTCTTGGCACCGGGCTTGTCCCCAAGCACCCACGGGCTTTGTGTGGGCAGCAGCGTGGTGTCCTGCCCGTCTCCACACCCACAGGAAGCCACGCTCCCACCCCAGAGCACCCCCGGCTTGCTCACCTCCTCCTGGTTGCTGCTTAAAAATATACCCCCACCCCCTCCCTCTACCAAACCATCTTATTGAAAGCAAAAAGAAAAAAAAAAAAAAATCACGTCCAAGTTGGTTTTGTTGCTTTCAGACGCTGAACAAAACGAGGTTGTTCCAGGCCTCGCCTGGTGCCTCCTTTATATTCACCCTTTCTCACTTTAAAACCCTCGCCTGGCTCCAGCAGGCTGGAATATTTTTCCCTGGCAAGGTAGTTTTTTTTTCAGTCCCCTGGCAGGGTTGGGGGGTGCCGGGGGCTCCTCTCTTTCCAGGGGGTTTAAAAACACAAGCTACACAGTAGTGCCTGGCAAAACAAAATAAAGCAGCGAACCGAGGGGGCTGCCAGGCTTTTGCAGCCCTGCCAGTGCCACTGGCTACCAGGGGGAGGTGGAGAGAAGCCAGGACAGGGACCCCCGTTACTTTTTAGGGGTTCATGATCCCCAAACTGACAGGAGAGCCCAGGTCTGCCTCCAAAAGCCTCCCCAGACACATCAAAGCTGTCCCCCTACCTCATCCAAGGGCCACATCCTGCCTTCCCGGCACAAGGCACACACACACAAGCCAAGACCAGCCTCTGCAGGGAGCCCAGCCCTTATTTTGGGCTGACATTGACTGGATTGGGAGCAGCTGTGACCACTGCAAAGCAAAAAGGGGCAGCTCTGGGATTGATGCTTCGGTTCCTGGTGCTGATGGGATCCAGTAGATCACTGGGGAGGTGATAAGGTGCTTCTCATGTGCTGGGGAGATGAGAAGGGCCATGTCCCCAGCGCAAGAGGGATAGGAGACATCCTGGAGTGGGTCCATCTGAAACTGGACAAGCCCCAGGGAGGGTCTGGAGGGGGATCTCTATCCCTAGAGATGCTGAGACATGACAAGGGGGCTGGGCAGCCACCAAACAGGGACCAGACTGCTATTTTCCAGCATCCCCTTCCAGCCCTCTTCTACCACAATCCCAAGTGGCAGCTGTGGGCACAGAGAGGTCCCCACAGCCTGGCCCCAGCCCCTCACATCCCCGAGCCAACTTGCCCTCCCCATGGGGCTCCCCGAACCCTGTGTCCCCCAGACCCACCGTCCCCCACCCTGCCTGCGCCGGCAGCTTTTCTGCCTTGCCTTGGCAGAGCCCAAATGCTCCAGTAATTGGCCTCATGAGGGCTCAGCTTCTGAGCAGATCCTCTTGCCACCCTGCACCCAGGAGGGCTCCAAAGCCACTTGTGTTTCTACAGGGACAGGCAGGGGGACATGGCCTAAGCAGAGGGATAGTCCCAGGCATTCCCGTCGTGTTACCCACAGGAGGTCCCTGTTGGGGCAGGGAAGGATGCTCCAGGGTTTGGGAGCAGCTTCCAGGACTTGGGCCACCAGGCACGGTCACCCTCGTGCTGCAGAAATGCTGTGTAACTATTGCCATCCATGCAGGTGGTGGTTTGTGCACCAATTTTCCCATGGGAATTGCTGTGGCACTGCAGAGGGAGGGTGATAGTACCCGTGTACCCAGGGCTGTGCTGGTGAGATGTCCCTTCCCCTCCAGGGGCGAGGGGTCAGACAGAGCCAGGTAGTGCTGGAGGGAAACAAGGAGGCAAAAGGGTTTTTAATTCTCCATTTTTTTTTCTTTTTTTTTACTTTGTAAATAACTTTCCATGAAAAAGGTTAAATTGCACACATGTATCTGCAGTTCGTCAGCATCAGTATCAAGCCCCCAAAACAGGAAAATGTAACAAAAACAAGAAATAAAAAGAAGCATTGCCAATACAGATATAAACATCTATGACGACAACCCCCAAAGCTGCCCAGAAATGTGGTCCTTGCTCTTCAGGCCCCAGCTGTGTGGTGGCATCTCAGGGGTCTTTAGATGCTGGCACCTAGACCAAGCAGCAGTTCTGCTGCTCGCATGAGCTGAAGATGCTTTACTGGGAGGATACAGGACTTGAGCTCCCACCCTCTCCCCAAATTTGAGTTCAAATTACTCCAAGGGTAATTTATATATTTTTTTTAAAGGCTTGTTTATTGATTCTTACACTACAACTATACTCTCGCTAAATTATATTGCTTATATTAAAGGTCCTAAGTGCTCTTGTAACAAACAAAGAAACTCTTTACAATCTTCCATTTTTCCTCAAGTCTAAGACACACCACTAAAAAAACAGCTTCTACTTACTCCTACCTAATACCTCCTCTATCTCTAATAACCTACGGCGAAGGAGAGGTGAAGAATCCAGTTCTTGAGAGCTTCAAGTTGAGTTTGGGCAGAGGTTGGCTCCACTCCTGAAGTGTTTCTCAGCTACTTTGCAGAGACCCTGCCACACTCTTGCTACGTTCTGAGCCAAAGGGCCAAAGCTGCAGTTTGTGTCGATCCCGGTGGCTCTCTCGGTTCACGAGCTGCTCCTGGCTGGGTGGGACTTCATCTCCACTGCCATCTCTCGAGCCCCTTGCATGCATAGTCTTTGGCCTGAGCTCCTGGATGGAGCCTGAATGTGGATTTCTTTCCTCCTCGGTCCCACCTGGGAACATACGATGTGGAGTGACCCCGTTACCGCCAGCTCATGGCCATGCCTTGCTGGTTTTCTCTCCAAAAAAATCTTTAATCGGGGTCCTGCGTTGCCCTGGCAGCCACTGGGAACCTGATGGATGAGCAAAAGAAGTGAGAGCAACAGTCTCAGACCAAAAAAAAAAAAAACAACCAGAGAGGGGCTATGTCAGCTGGTGAAAAACAGAGGGTTTATGGTGGTCTAGACCCTTCGGTAACCACAGCAAGGATTTTGGGTACAAAAAATATAAAATCGAGTTCTGGGAGTGCCCCGGTGCCTGCTGCTCCTCTCCTGCCGGGGACAATTCCTGGATCCTTAACAAAACCTGTTGCTGCTGCTGCAGGAATCCTCCCTCGCATGGTCTGGGTTTACAGAACAACAAACACAAGCCTTTAAACAGTGAAAAATATAAAACAACTCCCAAACTGCATTTCCCCTATCCCCTCACTATTAAGAAATTCTAGTGCTAAAAATATAGGTTTCTTTGAATATATAATATATAATAGATTATATAAAAACATCTAAAGAGGCAGATGCTGAATTTATAAACCTTTTCTTCTTCCCTAAGCACAAGTCAGGAGGGAGGTTGAACTCAGAGAATCCAGAAGGGACCTCTCTTTGCTTGCTAGCTAATTATCACACTATGCTTACCAACTAACCTAGAGAGAAAAAGGAAAGAGAGAAAGAGAAACAGAGAGATGAAGGGGTGAGAAAATTGCACTTAGTCTATCAAGTCCTAAGCCACCAGGAATCTGATGTCTTGGATGGAATTTAGCAGGTGCTCTCCTTTAGCCCTGAAGGAACATATGCCATGTCCATTTCCACAGAAAAAAATAATATGGTAATTCACATTTCTTCCTTTAAAAGTAAAAAAATAAGTAGTGTTACATTTCTTCTCTTAAAGAAACTCATGGACTTCTGATGCATCCCTTAACGATATATCCAGCAGTGTCTGTGGTGAAGTTTTTTTTCTCCCCCCCGGTGTTTCTGTGAATAATCTTACAATGAAGCAGGTAAAAGTCACTGTGGATGTCTCTGTCTCTAGGAGAATCTTGTCCCTGGCAAGTCCCAGCAGCATGGGGGGAGCATCCTACTAAAGTCTGTGTGGCCTTTGAGTGGTGACTGGCATCTTACAAGAGGGACACCAAACTGCCCCAGTCGCTCACGTCTGCTGGCAAAGAGGCGTCGTTGAGTTCAAACAACTGATCCACATTGATGGAGTCGGAGAGGTAATCGCTTGTCCCTTCGTCCCAGGCATGCTGGAGGAAAGAGGTGGCCATGAAGGTTTCGTCAAAGTCCAGGTTGTTCTGGCTGGATTCGGTGAGGACCTGGTTCTGCTCCTGTTCCTGGGGACACTCGATGTGATGCTCGTTTACTGTCAAGTCCAGATCGGGTGTTACGGGGCTGATTGGAGGCGTGAGCTCCAAATCCCCAAAAGTGGAGAAGTCTTCGTTCAGGTTGGTGTTGAAGATGGCTTCCCAGTCAAAGTCACCTTTCAGCGATCCCAGCTCGGTCTGCTCTTCCTGGGTCAGCAAGGCAGAGTTGGAAAGCCGAGGCACCTTGGCCGTTCGGTTGGGTGAGGGCTGCTTGCGCTTCTGTCCTGCTCTGCCATCCACTGGATTCCAGTTCTGGTGGCTGGTGACTTCTTCAAACTCTTTCAGCAGCTGCTGCGATTCCGTGCTGACGTTGAGGATGTTGTTGGAAGTGCAAGCCAAAGTGGATGGGCTGGTGACAGACTGTCCTTCTTGCTGGGCTGTTTTGGTGAAGGCCGGGTGGATCTGCACTGGGGTCATCTTCCGCTTTTTGAAGGCACTGTTCTTGAGACGGTCAGCATATTGGGGGTCAAGTTTCCAAAATCCTCCTTTCCCTGGCTCACCCTTCTCCCGGGGCACCTTGATGAAGCACTTGTTCAAGGAGAGGTTGTGCCGGATGGAGTTCTAGACCCAAAAGAGAAAAAAAAAAAAAAAAAGACCAAGGATGAATGCTTGTCTGCTGCCACGGCACCTACCTGTGCGGGGAGGCTGGTGGAAAAGCACATTCTTAACAAGGAGCTTTGGAAAAAAAGAAAGCAGAAACAGCAATGTCAAGACATCCTGGGCTACATGCCCAGCAGAAACTCCCCTGCCCCGAGTCACCAGTAGAGTTTTCTTGCCTCCTGTCTCATCCAGCCAGAGGTGGCAGGAGCCAAAGGTTCAAGGTAGGACCTGCCAACCAACAGGAATCTTTTGGGCAACTCTCCTTGGCTCTCAATTGGGGCCATGGTGCCTTGGATCGTGCAGAGCACTGGGAGAAACCAGCCAGACTTGCTCTCAACATGGAGCTAAGCTGGAGGAGATAGAGTCCTCCTTCCTTCATGGCTAAGGAGGAAGAGGAGAGTCTTTACACCAATGGAGCCATGGCCCCATTACAAGCGGCAACACACAGCAGCACCATGGAGGATAGCATCATCAAGGCCCTCCTTGCATCCACCAGTCCATCTGTGCCTATTGCTAGTGGTGAGGGGAAAAATATTTGGCTGGAAAATAGGCACCAGCAGCCAGGCTGACACAAACCGGGCAGGCAAAGCCAGAGAGACACGTGGGCTGCCCCACCGCTGCCCTGTGTGTCCTCAGAGGTGCCTCCTGGCCCAGGGAAGCTTGGTGTGTCACTGCATCTTCATCAGCCACCACTCAATTGAGAAAAGAAAAGGGAGGGGGGGAAGAAAAAGGTGAGTTTCTGCTCCTCTTGAGCTGTTCTGAAACCCTGAATGTGCCTGGAGTGATGTGAATAATCAGAAAGAAAACTCAGTTATTGGGTAAATAACCCAACGTTGGACTCCACAAAGCCAAGACTCTATTAAGAGATTGGATATGGTAGAAAGGTGGTGGGTTTTTTTTTTGTTTTTTTTTTTTTGTAATGTTGCCTGGATATCTTTATGCTTATTCATCCATAATCCGTAGTGCCGAATAGGAAAAAAAACAAGGTTTGAATGCTTAGAGCTGTTGAAAAACACACACACACACAACAAAACCCTCCTCTGGGCTGAAGCTCCTTGGGTGTGTTGGCTCCTCTTCAAAGCACTCAGCTCCCACAGGAATATATCCATCTCCCCCCGGAGTACGGGTGGCATGACCTTTCCAGGCTGTCTTCACGTACGGGAATTGGGATAGGGGATGAGAACACAACCTCAAAAAGAAAGGAAAACAAAAAAAAAAAAAGAAAGAAAGAAAGGAAAAAGAAAGAAAAAGGAAAAGAAACAGGAAAAGAAAAAAAAAAGAAAGAAAAGAAAAAAGAAAGAAAACAAGAAAGAAGCAGCAGGAACACAGATATCCCTGCAAACAATCCAGGCTGTGGTAGCTCCAAATTTACAGTTTAGTGAAATTTTACAAGGGTCAGAGTCTTGCAAGCTGAATTCTCTGCTCCCCATCTCCCCTCCCCATCCCAAACTTCATCCAGCCTGGGCTGCCCTCCGTTATTACCCGGCCGGTTAACATATTTATCATTCCTGCCTGCAACAATCCCGTGAACCCCCTGCATCTCTGCGCAGAGGGATTGAAAACCTTCTTTCTTTTTTTAATAAACGCATTTAATTAAAAACACGGTGATTATCCAGCCGTGAATTTGCAGGAGAAAGTCAACACGCTGGCACGCATCTCCTCCCAAATCGCTCCCAGAGGTCCTCCCCCAGCACAGGGGAGAGCGGGGGACCCAGATGACCCTGGAGGGGACCCTTCCCCATAGTGGTCTTCAAGAATTGCTGGAGACCCACCTGCCTGTGGAAAAGGTGGGCAATGCCTGGGCAGGGGATTGCCCAGACCCATCTGGGAGAACACTGCCACCGGGATCGCTTGCATACTGTGGATTTGGGCTGGGAATAACCTGCGCCACCCAATAACCTCCTGCCCTGCCACATCCTAGAAAGCCTCATGCTGTTGGAGGTCCCCTCGCATGACGGAGGAGGGCAGTGAGCCAAGGCAGCTGGGAAAAGCCCCTGTGCTTCAAGCTGTCCCCAAAGCTTGTCCTGAGGGCTGTCCCCTACCCCCCAGGAGCACGCTCATGCTAGCTGGGGACAGCAGCCCTAATTGACCTCTCTTGAGCTTCCCTCTGAGGCCTCACTGGCTCGTCACTGTGATGGAGCTTCCTTTGCCTGTCCAAGGAGACAGGAGACCTCCCTTCTGGCTTGGAAACCAGCAGCATTTCTGCTCTGAACCACCCCAATGAGGTATTTGCCCAACAAGCAGCATCTCCCTGGAGGTCCTCTTCATCCCTGTCCTACTCCTGGTCCTCAGCACCCAGACATACTCAACCTGGCCATCTCTTGTGTGCTCAGCCCCAAGGGGCTCGGACTCCACCAGAGCTCCAGAAAGGCAGAGCTGGGGACAGAGACACCTTGGCCCTGAAGCCAAAGTTGCTGTGGGGACCATCAGCTCAACAGGTACCTCCCTGCTCCCAAAATGGCTTTGGGGTCTCTTTCCCTCTGCCACCCTCAAGGCCGTGGCATTTCTGCACACCCAAGCTCATTCCCGTTACAGCCCTTCCCCACCACACTGGAAGTGTTGCTTTCCTCCCAGTAAGATCCAGCATCCTTGCAGGACCTTGCCTTGCACAGTGGAGGCTGTGGAAAGCCCTTCTCGGTCCTATGGGGAGAGGGGACAAGAGATGTCCCAATCTCCTACCTGCCAGGTGGGGTCGGCATGTCGGAAGTAGCAGAAGTTGTCAGTAATCCACTTGTAGATGGCGGCGAGGGTGATTTTGGGCTTCTTGCTGGCTTCCATGGCCATGCAGATGAGGGTGGCGTAGGAGTAGGGTGGCTTGACGTGCGGGTTGGTCTTGTAGTCGATGTCCTCAGCGAGCTGAGGGTTGATGGCCACGGCGTGGTGCGCCGTCCTCGAGGTGGAAGAAGAGATGGGCTTGCAGGGAGTGTGGGGCATGCCCATGCAGGCCGGGTCAGCGGCCAGGGGTGAGCACGGGGCCGCAAAGCTGGGGATCCTGTGACAGTCGTGGGGGTCTGGGCCGCTGGGGCAGTAGGAGGACTTGCCCATGCTGGCGTTGATGATGGAGAAGTCCTGCAGCCACATGAGGCTGGTCAGGCTGTCGTCCAGTTCCGTGTACCTCATGCCCGTACCCGCCTGCTTTCTGTCCTTCCCTGCCTGCAGGCAGCTCGGCCACCCCTCAGCCATGCCTGGGGTGCAGGGACAGCACTTGGGGTGTACGTTGAGAGGAAGGAGGGGACGGGGCAGGTCCTGCAATAACAACAGGGAGATACTTGAGGCTCCTCAAGATGCAACCGCTCTCTGGCACCTCAGCAGAGCTGGGTCTGGGTGCTCCTGGTGCCACCGGGCGAGAGGCATCACTAGGGGGGCTGCACACCAGAACCCCAACGCCTCCCCCGGGGTGCTTCAGCAGCCCTGAACCTCGGGGAAATTCCCTCAAACCCCCACTCCCCAGTGTCACCCAAACCCCAGAGGACCGGTGCTGCCCAGCAAGCCTTGGGCAGAAGAAAGAATTTAAAAAAATTACAATAAAAACCCTCAAACCCCCAAAATTCATCCCACAAAGCGAGGGGGTTTCTCCCACCGGCTGCAAGCTGGACCAAATCTCAGAATCCAACAACACCTCAATAAAATATCTTAAAGTTCCACCCCCCTGCCCACCCTGCTACCAACTTCCCAGGGTTTCATGCTCCTCCCTTCTTCACCCAGCACCCCTAAAAAAAAACCCGGGGGGGGGACACGGGACGGGACATGGACCCCCCCCACATCCTCACTCAGAGCCAAACCGGTGGATTCAGGCTTCGGTTATTCCCGGGATTGGGGATGCAGCATCCGGCTTCGCTGCTGGGGCTGTAAACCCGAAATCCCGTGGTTTTTAGGCGAGGGGAGCCCCCCCGGGACCGAGGAGCCCTGCCCCGAGTGCCCCAAACCCCGTACCGGCTGCGCGGCGGCGGCTGGACCGGGGGTTCCACCGTTTAAATGACGCCGGGGCTTAACAGTCGGGGAGGGGGGGGGCAACGGGGGGGGGGCGGAACCACCTGTCCCGCTCCCAAAAAACAGGCTTTTCCCCTCCAAAAAATAAGTTTTAGGGCACGGACAGCTTGTCTGGATGCCTGGCCCCCAGTGTCACCACCCCCCTCCTGTGCCCACAGGGAAGGGCATCCCACAAACGCTCGACGGGGCGGCGAAAGGGGGGGTCGGGGGGGACTGTGGGGTGGCAAGGGGAATGGAAAAGAATAAAAATAATAATAAAAATAACAATAAACACCATCCCGGGGAAAACCTACCGCCCCTGACAGCCCAAGCAGGCCGAGCCCACGGCGGTGCTGGATCCCAACGTCCGTCCCCCCCCCACCCCCCCCGACCAACCCCCCTCCCCCGGTGCTTTCCGCCCCCACCACCGTCCCTTACCCCGTCCCGGCGACGTCCCCCCACAACTCCCAAAGTTCACGAGAGAGCAAGAAGCTTCTGGAAAAAAAAACAACACGGGGGGGTGGGGGAGAAGGAAAAAAAATAAAAAAGGCAGGGAGGAAAAAAAAGCGGAGAAAAAAAGCCGAAAAGGCCAAGCTCTGGGGATGGCGGGGGGGGGG
>BJBW01013987.1:16226-26717 GCA_004320125.1 Scolopax mira | reverse complement strand
CCCCCCCCAGCCCCCAGACACAAGGGAGAGTCGATTTAAACCTCTCCAGCATCTCTGGCTGTGCACAGGAGAGTGGAGCTGCCTGGGCAGGGGTGAGCTCCAGGGTGGGCACATGCCCCCGGGCAGAGGCAGCATCTCTCCCTGCACGTCCTCTACCACAGGCATGGCAAAGCAGCGCAGATCCGAAATCCAGAATGAATTCGGGGTAAAACACCGTTGCTCGGCAGGGCAGGACGAGGAGCCGGCGGCACCGTGGGCCCTGCGCCCCCATCCCCACGTGACGTCCGCCAGGGACCTCCTTCCGCCCGACGCCTCGTCGCGACACGCACCAGGAACACCCCGTCCCCAAGCGCTGGGTGCAGGAGCCTCTGCAAGGGACAAGGCCTGGGATGAGGACGGGGATTTTGGCCTCCATTGCGCCCGTTGGCCGGGTGAAAATCCAACTCCATCTCTCTTAATAAATCCCTCCTTTCTGGCCCACGAGCCCAGCCGTGCTGCCAAGGAGCAGGCGGCTTCTGGGGGAGCGGGGAGGGAGAGATGCTAAACACGACGTCCCAATTTAAACAAAACAGGGTGACGGTGGAACCAGGAGCCGCGGGGTGCAGAGAGCACCGGGGAAAGGCTTCTCCTTCCCACAGGGACCCCAAACTCTACCCGTGCACAGCCCAGCTGGGGGGCTAATAGCCCACGCCTGCCCACAACGCTGCAGCCCCGGTAGCCGGCCGGCAGCGCAGCCGGTCCGTTCCCGAGCGTGCCGCAGGGCGAGAGGTGCAGCCCAGCTCCTCGTGGCAGCCAGGGACAAGGGGATCTGGGGGGATGAGGGGATCCCGGGGGGATGAGGAGATCTTGGGGGACTGGGGGAATCCCATCCGGAGAGGGAAACCTCCCACGCAGCCGCCCGCTCCCAGCAGAGGCCCCAGGCCCCGCTGCTGGTTCAAAGCATCCGTGCACTCCCTTCAAAGGGACAGAAAACCTCCCCGGGGACGGGGAACGGCTTCTGCTCGGTGTCCGACCCGCCTGGGCAGCCGAGCAGTGGCCACGGGAGACCTCGGCACAACCTGGGGAAGCCGAGACCAAAATCCAGCCCAGCCCCAGCTCTCCCCAGGCTTTGCCTGGTGCAATAAATCACGCACCCGTCTTGGCCGGCCTCTGCAGCAGCCCCCGCGTGAGCCCCGGCCCCGTGCACACGCCGCCGCCGCCGCCACCGCACTTGTGTAACCAGCGGCAGCACCGGCTTTGCCAGCCCCATCGCCAGGTTGCCAGACAGAGCCATCCTGGGCCTCGCTGTCCCCACCGCCAGCACGGCCACGCTCCGGCCCATGAGCCTCGGTTCACGGACGTCCCGAGGGACGGAGACGGTCCCCAGGCTCTCCCCGCCGGGGCGGGAGGGTTTGCTGCCTGTCCTCGGCTGCCGGGTGAGCTGCGCAGGCCACGCCGAGCGCGGTGAGGATGCTATGAATTTTTAAACTCCTGAAAGCACAAATGGAGCAGTTCGCCTGGCTGGGAGATGGGATTTCCGACGCAGCAAAGAGGCTTTTGAAGAAAACGCTGCTTCTCCCGAGCTCAGCTTCCCCTGGGATGAGGAGCCTGGAAACCCAGCGCGCCGGGTCCAGCGTGGGACCCACGGGCAGCCCCACAGCGTAGCACACCTTGGCCAGAAGTTAAGGACCAAACTGATGGCCCTCTGGGGACCCTCTGGCCAGGCCGCCTGGTCCTGGGGCTCACCTGGACCCGCCACCCCCCCCCGAGTCCCTCTGCAGCATCTTCCTACCGATAGTGACACAAACCCACGCGCGCTCGACCCTGCGGCCTGGCTGCACACACACACACACACAAACACGCACACGCGTGTGCATGCACGAGCTCATCGCCTCCCCTTCTCCCTGGAGGCTGCTGGGGCCACGCAGGAGCCTCATTCCTTTATCCGAGCATCCATCATCACCCCTCGCCTCTGCCGAGAGGCAGCAGCGCCGAGGAAGGCGCTGGACCCGCGCCGGCTGCTCTGCCTGCCGCACTGCCCGCGCCTCAGCCCGCTCGCCCGAAAAACCCCCAAGGAACCACGGCCAACGAGCACCAGGAGCCACCACTGCAACACAACTGGCCAGTGCTGCGGGGCTGGTGGCCGAGAAGCCCCTGTGGCCAGTGAGGATGCGCTTAATCTCCAACCCTCCACCGAAGAGAGAACCGGCCAGAAACACGTGTGAAGCGGCAAGCAGAAAAAAAAAAAAAAAATTTTAAAAAAAATTAAGAAATCCCCCGGAGAGGGTGACTTACCTGTTGGAGGTAGAGGAAGGCTGGAGGACAGGGGAGAGAGTGAGGAAGCATGCCTGAGTTGGAGACAAGGAGGCAGCCCGAGTTAGCCATGGAGCACAGCATGTGTCGACAGGTAGCCGTGAAGCTGCTCGCGGGTCCGTCCTCTTCCGCACACCGCGATCCTCGTCTTCCCGGCTGGCCCCCCGGGCTCTCCCCTCCTCGGCCGTCCCTCCCGACCCCTCGGCGCTAGGAGCGGGGACGCATCGGCGGCGGGAGGCCGGCCGCCCGGCAGCAGCGCTCGCCTTCACTCCGGTGCCATTAGCCACTGGCAACCGAGCGCTCGGTCTGCAAAGGGTGTGTGTGAGCCAGAGCGGGAGCGGGGAGAGAGAAAGGAAGGGGAGGAGGAAGGGAGAGAGGGCGAGGGAGCGAAATAAAAGGGGTGGGAGTTGGAGGAGGAGGAGGGGGGAGTCCCCTGTGCATTCAGACATCAAACAGAGCTCTGTATAAAATGAAGAGAATCCGTAATGACATGAGAACAGCTGATCCCGCACTTAACCCCTCCGCCGCCGCTCGCAGATGCTTTCCCCGCCCGCCCGGGCAGCCCCCGGCAACGGGAGGAGGAGGAGGAAGAGGAGGAGGCGGCGGCGGCGGCGGCGGCAGCGCCGGCTCCCGCGGGAAGAAGGGTCTTAACCGGGAGTTGGGGCGATGCCCGGGGCCGAGCAGCCCCTGCAGGGGGGGCAGCCGCGGGAGTCCCCGTCTCCGTCCCGTCCCCCCCCCCCCCCCCCCCCCCCCCCCCCAACTCCCCGCACACACAACGGACACGTGCGTGGGCACCGCACTCCCCCCGGGGGGGCACACGGGCAAGGAGCCATGCAGCAGACCCAGCTCTGCCCCCCTTCCCCCCAACCCATCTCGGAGAGACCCCGGCCGGCTCCCCCCGCTGCCCACCCCCTACCGGAGGAGCGGCGGTTCCGGTGCTGCCTGCACCCCCCGACACAAAGGGGCCCTGTGACTCCCCCCTTCCCCACCGTGGGAAAGGGGTCTGGGGGGGCACCTTAGGGGGATACGGAGGGTCCATCCCCGCAGGCACTGGTTTCCCCACACTGCCTGGAGCCATGGGGACCCCCCACCTGCCCCCAAAAGCTCCCTCCGGTCCCGGCAGAGCTCGGGAGGCTCCTTGGCGTTTGGGACGGGCCTGCGGTGCCACCAGCAGCCCTGACACATCAACACCACACACACCTCTGTCACAGCTGCCATGGCAATAACCCACGTGCCGGTGCCCGCGAGGGACAGACGGTGTGGGCACACACGTGTGCTTGGTCCCACCTCGCACCTCCTCCTGTCACGGCCCCGCAGCACCCTTGGGTGCCACAGGGCTGGGCGCTGCCACAGGGGGGGTCCCTGCCCCAGCACCCTGCACCGCCAGGGCTGCGTGGCACCCGACTCCGAAGCCATGGCTGGCAACGGAGTAGCCAGGCCGGCGTTGTTGCTTGGGTATGTGGGAAACGAAACCCGGGCTCAGCTCGGTTTCCATCTTGGCCAAATGTGATGCACAAAGGCAGGTCTGTGCCAGCAGCTGCTGATGCTCCGTCTCCGCCGGAGCCTCCAGCACACACCAGCCCTTTTCGGAGGCTGGGATTTTCCACAGTATCCCCAGACATAGCGACACGCTGCAGTGTCCTGGGTACACTCGCAGCGGTTCCCGTTCCTGCTGCAGATACTCAACAGCAGCGGCGTGTGGCACGGCCGGCCCCGCAGCCGCCGGCCAAACCTGGTGGCAACAAAGAGCTCTAGGAAAAACCAGCCCGAAGAAAACGGTGGCCGAGGTCAAGGGGGTGCCAGCCCCCTCATGGGGTCCTGCTGCTGGGGTGCCCACGCTCCAAATCAGGGTGGGGAGATGTGAGGGTGTCTCATCACCGCTGCCCCACGGTACCGAGAGCCAAATGGAGCCCGGAAGCAACGTCCACCACCAACAGCATCCTCTGGCCACCGCTCCCTGTGAGGAGCACGGGCTGCAGGCAGCTCCTCCGTCCCACCACAACCAATCACCCTCCGGCTCCCAAGGGACCACAAGGGATCCCGATGCAGCAGCGCGTCCCGCACACCTCAGTGCTCAGACCCTGTGCTCCTCACTTGCCTCCAGCTCCCCTTCCCCAGGGACTCCCGGTGCCACACTCTCCCACACTCTCTAGTGCCCAGGGCAGGACGTGGGGCAGGACATGGGGCAGCTCTGCAAGAGCTGGGGGACGAGCACGTCCTCCCACAGCTATTGGGAGAGGGGTCCCACCGGGCCCCCGAACACAGCACCCTGGCGAGGGTCTAGGGACACCCTGGGCAACGTGATGGGCAATGCCACGGGTACTGGGCTGAGCTGGCTCCAGAGCAGCTCCTGCCCAGTTCAGGCAGAGGTGAGAGGGAAGGGCAGGGCCTGGTGCTCCGGGCGTGCGGTGCCCAACCGAGCAAACCATGTGAGCCAGGAACCAGCTCCAGGATGAGGTAATCGGCCCGTCCTCCCCTGCGCCACAACCCGGCTCTGGCCAGGGTGACTCAAAGGTGCTCCTGGCCGATGGCAACGCTGCCAGCCCTGGCACTGCCCCCAGCCAGCAGCCCGCGCCACGGGAAGGTCCAGGCTGGCTCTGGCCACGGGGCAAGGAAAGATGCACCCAGAGTGATGTCCTGGGCAGATACCCCAGCCCCAGTCCCACCAGTGCACTGCCACCCGCAGCAGAACTGGCCACATTTCCCAGGGTAAACACCTCGGCAGTGGCAGAACCGGGCACGTCTCCAGGAGCTGAGGAGAATTCGAGTCTCTTCTCTCCCTCCTCCAGCCACCGCCACCATCTGCCCAGCTGCAGAGGTGTCCCCCCATGGGACACGGGCACGGCAGGTCTGTGCCAACCCACTGGCTGGCTCCAGAGTGGGGAACATGTCCCTGGCCACCATCAGCTGATTTCCCTCGCCCTGCTGCTCCCAGCCACCACGGCGGTGACACCGTGCTGCAGCCCGGGCCGATGGCACCAGCGGTGCCACCAGGGCTGTGCCAGGGCAACCGCACAGCGCCCGGGCCCGAGGAGCCCTGCAGAGCCCCAGCCCCAAAGGAACCCCTCCGAAACTGAAGTCTCCTGGAATGAAAGTTTATTTATCTGTTTAATTAAGATGTGTTCACCAGGCGCACAGACCCCGTTCCATCTGTCTCACTTACAGCCGCGTCCCAGTAAAATTAAACCTAATAAATATCAGACGAGGGAAAGCAAAGGGCACATGTAAGATATATGATCAAAGGCAGAAGTTGCACAGGGCTGCAGTTCTAAGCACATCTTTCTCTCTGCCCTTCGGGGATGGGTTGGCGATGCGCTCCCATGCACAGGATGGGGCTGGCTTTCCTTCAAATCAGCACTATTTTCATTTTTTATTTATTTTAAATGAACCCTTGAGGGCTCCTTGGTTTTGTTTTCTGGAAGAGGTAGAACAACACGGCACCGGGACAGGAATGGCCTCGGCTGCTGGTCCAGAGCCCAGCGAGACACCGGCGCTGAGGGGCAGAGCCTGCGCTGGGAGGACTGATGGGCACAAACCCCCCGAACCCCCAGGAGAACCCTCCAGGGAAAGAGTGACCCTTGGGGCTGCTCTCAGGCAGCCGGGACACAGTGGCCACCTGCGGTCCAGAGCTGGCCCAGTGGCAGAGACCTGCCGGGATGTGCCCGAGGCGGCCAGTGTGGCACTGCCAGCTCTCGCAGAGATGCCAGAACAGCCGGGCACTGAGCTCTCCTCCCAGGCACGCTCACCTCTGCCATTTGGAATCTTTACCCAGTGGAAAGGAAGGCTCCCAGCCCTTGCCTGGACTCCCGACCCAGGGGGCACAACGGGAAATCCCAGCCCCAGACCTCACCAGGAACCATCCCACACCCTCTCCTGGCAGAGCAGGGTGACGTGGTGGCCCATGAACTGCCAGGAATGCACCAAGGGGATGCAAAGTGCAGCCACAGGTGGGCTGCAAGGGGCTTGTGTTTCACGGGACCTCTGTGGCACACACCCCTCCCTGGCTATGTTCTTGCAGCGTGGAGCCAGGATGTGATCCCTGCCACTGCTGCTCAGGGAGAGCTGCCACGAGCAGGACCTGGGCACAGCCACGGGCACCGGCCAGGTCGGGCACTGCCATCGGTCGGCCGGCGAGTGCAGGGCCAGCAGCCCCACAGCACCCCAAGAGCAGGGCACCCGCCCAGTCCTCCGCCCCCACCTGCTCCAGAGTGCCTTCAAGCCACAGCGTTCATTAATTAAAAGCTCATTAGTAGTTAGTCATAGACATAAAGCGATTAGACGAAGGCGCTGCCGGATCTGAGCTGCGAGGGAAGGGCCCATGTGCCCTGTGGGCTCGGCTGCGGAGTGCCCCAAATCTGGGCACAGACCAGGACAGCGAGAAGGGACAGACAGAAGTGACGGGTGACAGCACCACATGCCAGCGGGCTGTGTCCTGCTGCAGAAAGGACCCCCAGCCACCTCCATGCCATGGCTGTGCCACTGCTCCCTCTGCCTGAGCTCCCCTGGGCTCTCCCAGCGTTAGGACTCACTGGGACTGGCACATGCTCCCCGAACCCCGCAGGCTCCCCCACCTCCGGAGACAGCCACGCAGCCAGTACAGCCTACTGCTGATTTCCTGCTCCATCTCCAAACAACAGATATGGTTTAAACCAATCACAGGCATACTGGAACCCAGTTTGGCCATTACGGAGTAGCCCCGCCAGGGCACAGGGACCCCCCAGGAATGCGTGAGGTGCTGGGAAAGATGCTCAGGTGGGATGTTGGGAAGGATGCTCAGGTGGGATGTTGGGAAGGATGCTCGGGTGGGACATTGGGAAGGATGCCCTTGCTTCCCAGGGATGCCTGGCCAAGCCTCCTCTGCACCCAGACAAACTTCCTCCCCCTTTTCCCTCTGCTCCTTCCTCCTCCTCCTCCTCCAAAAGCTCTCAGGGGGTTGCTGGGGCATCCCCTCCTCTCTGAACTCCCAAAGAAGTCAGAGACTCCACTGGAAAACTCTGCCCTGCCCCTTCCTGGCACCCTCACAGCTGCTGACCCGGATCCCGCCTCTGTCCCCAGCTGCCACCTCCCTGCCTGTCACTGCAGCCATGGGGTCATGGGTCCCTGGCAGGGGCAGTGATGTCACCAGTACCCAGGCATGACCTCACCAGGTGAGGAGGGGACCGTGACCAACACACAGCAAATATCTGGGCCAGCACCGGCAGCAGCCAGGAGGGGATCAGAAATGCAGGGGAAGCAGAAGAAGAGATGTGAGAGCAGGGACATCGGTGTCCCCCTGTCATCTGTCATGAGCAAACAGGGCACAGGCACCTCCCAGCAGCTGGACACTTCCGAGCTCTGCACCGGGGGACACATGGCAGCTCCCATGGGGACATGGTTTACATCTGTGGTTGGGCAGGACAAACAGGAGCTCGTCACCGCAGCGGCCAGAGCCCGGCTCCTCGCCTTCAGCCAGCCCGGCCCTTCCTAAAGCCCTCTCACTTGACAAAATATTTACATGAAAAGGCAATTAGGCTCCCTGGATTTAATGAGAATTAAGGTGCAGACTGCAGAACGGCAGGAAGAACAGATGCTGCTGAGCACCCCGAGCTGGTGGGGCGGGTGGGCAGCGCCGGCAGGACCGTGGCAGGGAAAATGGCTGCGCCGCGCTCGGCAGGGTGCCCCGCACCGGTGCTGCCAGGGCCAGAGCCACGGCCACCGGGAGGGATGGAGGGGGATGCAGGAACGATGGAGGGCGATGGGAGGAACGAGCAACCGCAGACTTGGGAACCAAGATCCCCCCTTCCCCGAGATCACACCTGCTGCCCCACGAGGGGTTCCCAAGAAAACGCACCCCCCAAGTGGCTGCGACGCTGCACGTCACCTTGCGGGGGCTTCGGGAGGTCACAGGGGCAGGATGGGATGGTCAAGGCTGCCCGGGGAGGGGGGGGTGTGTACCCCTAAGCAGGGATGTGTGTGTCACTGCTGGTTCCGGGTTGGGATGGCACCAGGAGTGGCAGAGAGGTGACACGGGCAGAGGGGGGGGGTCACCAGGCAGGAGGTGGTCTGGAAGCAGACACTCCATCCTCATTATAAGGCTTTGCAGATGCACTGACAGGATATTAGTGTTTAAACAGCCCCTAGGACTCCAGGGCAAACTTTAAAAATCACAATATTTATCGACCCCTCCCTTCCACTCGCCCCACATGCTCTCTTATTTCGCCTGCAATTACTGCTAATTTGAAGACGTTTTGCTTTGGCATCTCAGCCTGTTGCGGTGCCTGTTACCCGGCCACCCGCTGCCACCGCAGCGCTGCCGCCACGCTCCCGCCACACCGGGAAACCAAAACCTCCACCGTGCTCACGGTGCCAAGGAACGATGCTCGGCTGCTCTGCCCCTGCCCCGGGCTCTCTCCTGGCAGAGCTGGGGACACCACCACGTCCCCTGTGACACCGAGACTCGGCCATCCCGGGGTGGCCGGCTACGTGGACCGCGCGGGATGGGGAAGGGAGACCCTCGAGCGCCGTGGTGCTGCCCACTGCCACCGGGGATGAAGGGCACCGCGGGGAGCCCTGCCTGGAGTGAGTTCCCAGGGGGCCACCGGCAGAAACTCCGGAGCAGTTTGCTCTCACAGCCGGGGCGGCTCGTTAACGCTGGGTGGAATTAAGGCCCCGGCAGGAGAAGGCTCTGCCAGCCCTGACGGGCTCCTGACTGGCGGGGAACGGCGGCTGCACTGAGATCTCTCATGACAAAGCACCTTACGCCTGAAAGCTACTTCCCCGAGAAAGGGTGAATTTGCATTATCCTCCTCCTCCTCCTCCTCCCCGACAGCTCCTTTCCCCACATCCCCCCTCACCAGGCTCCTTTCTCTGAAACCCAGGAGAGTGGATCCTGGAGCATTTGGTCCCCCAAGGGCTGTGGTAGCCCCCTGGCCACCACCGGCTCAGGACGGGGGGGCAGGAGCAGGAGGGAGGGGGTGGAAGGAGCTGGTGCCACTGCATTATGCCCCAGTTGGTGGGCTGGGATGCCACAGGAGCCCCCTCAGGCTGGCACAGAGCCTGATGCATAGCCCAGCTCCTGCACCTTCGGGGAGGACATGTAGCCCCCCGGGGAGTTGCTGCCTTCATCCCATCCCTCTGTCCCCTGCGCTGCATCCAGCATCCATCCCCAGCAAAAAGCACCCAGACAGACCCCATCATGTCTCCTCAACCCTGCTCAAAGCCCTCGGGGGTCTCAGCTGGTCCCCCCTCATCACCCTCTGGATGCCTGACACCTCAGCTGGCACAGGGCACAACCCCCCAGTTCTGGGCTCAGTGGGGGGTGACCAAACCAAACCACGTGTGTCCCCACAAGCTCCCAACCATCTCAATAGGGACCGCAGTGTCCCACGGGGACCTCTGCAGCCTCGGGCACCAACTTCAAACTTGGGGTACAAGTGTGGGGGCCACCCCACGAGTAGTCTTTCAGATCCTGGGTGGGCACCCATGGGGGACAGACCCCGAGGTGAGAGAGGCTGCCTGCTGCTCTGCACAGAGCCACCACCTGAACGCCCTGCTGCCACCACTGTCCCCTCCTAGATCCCCAAGACCCCCACCACTCACCAACCTAGCATGGCTGAGAGAGGACGGGATGGGGGGCTATTTCTGGGTGTGTGAGGGGGCTGCTGCCTGTGGCCAGCACAGCGTGGGGCTCGGAGGGAGCAGAGGAGAGGCAGGACGATGGGGTGGGGGTTGCCCAGGCAGGGACCCCCACCTTCCTCCCTGCTGCCAGGCCTACCCCCCACCCCATCACCCACCAGTTGTGGGGCAGCAGCCGCCTCGCCGGGGCTGGGAAGCAACAACGGCAAGAAACGACCCCAACCCCGAGCGAAACCCTGGCAGAGAGGGAGGGGGAATGCCCACCCTTGGGGGTGGTACCTACCCAAAAATACATCATCATGTCGGCAGCGGGGTGCTGAGGAGCTCTGCGGGCTCGGTGGGAAGGCAGGGGGCTGCTCCCCAATGCCAGCTGTGCTGGGGGCTGCTGCTCCTTCTTTGGTGGGGGCTCTTGCTGTCCGTCTCCAGCGCCGAGGGCCGGGGTGGCCGGGAGCCCTGCCAGTTGCCTCCCTCCCCGGCACGGTGTGGGTGCTTGCCGTGGGCTACCTGCGCTTCAGAGCTGGCTGCCAGCATCCGACATGGTGCTGGAGAGCTGGGGTCGGGGGGGGGGGGGGGTTGGATGGGGGG
>BJBW01013987.1:0-16213 GCA_004320125.1 Scolopax mira | reverse complement strand
GGGGGGGCACGGGGGAGCGCAGTGGGGCAGGGGCTTATTCACCCCAGGGAAAAAAAAAGAAAAAAGTAAAAAAAAAGGACTCTTTGGAGTCTTTAGGATCCAAGGGGAGGATGAGCATGCGAGGGGAAGCCAACCCGCTCCCCAGCTGGGTGGGGGTCCAGGGCCCCCGGTGGCTGGGAGGGGTGTTGGGGGGCTGGCAGCGGGGGGGTTCCCTGCACGGTGTGAGCTCCTGGCGCAGCCCGGGCTCCGGCGCTGACACTCGGAGCAGCCAATGTTCTGCCTCAGCGTTTTTCAAGCTGCCCTGTCAATAAGGGAATCGGGCCGTTAACCTGCGAGGTGCCAGACGCCTCCTGGCAAACACCACCCCCCCCCCATCAGGCAGCGGTTTGCGTGGCCACCCCCTCCCCACCCCTGCTCTCCTCGGGCAGGGATGCTCGGTGGGGGTCTGCCAAAACAGGCTGACTCGGGGGGCCCAGCATCGCCCACTTTGTAGGATGCCAGCAGCCCCCAGTCCCTGTGTGCAGGAGCAATGGGGACAGTCCCTCACAAGCCCTGCAGCCTGGGATGTGGCCACCGAGAAGGGCACCCAGAAGTGCCCACCAGCACTGGGGCAGCGGCCATCCCTTGAACCCCATCGCACCCCCTAGACCCCCGGGGACAGAGGCTGGAAGGAGACCCCGTTCCATGGGGGATGGGACAGAGCTGGCACAGGGTGGGCGATGGGGACAAGCCCTACTGGGACAGGGGGCTCTGGGGCAAGATGGACTTTCCCCACAGTGCAGGGGCTCCCGGGGCAAGATGGACCTTCCCTGTGGGGCAGGAGCCTCTGGGTCAAGATAAACCTTCCCCATGGGGCAGGAGGCTCTGGGGCAAGATGGACCTTTCCCACAGTGCAGGGGCTCCCGAGGCAAGATGGACCTACCCTGTGGGGCAGGAGGCTCTGTGGCAAGATGGACCTTCCCCGTGGGGCAGGAGCCTCTGGGGCAAGATGGACCTTTCCCCTGGGGCAGGCGGCTCTGGGGCAAGATGGACCTTCCCCGTGGGGCAGGGGGTTCCTGGCTGCCTCCAGCACACACCACGGGCAGTGCTGCTCCTCAGGCACTAAATCTCCATCCTCCAGGGGCACCCCTGGGTGGAGGGGAGCGAGGGGACTGTGTGTGTTGAATGTGGGAGCAAGGGAATAAATAAGAATAAGGGGAGGCACGGGAGCGAGAGGGGTGGCAGATCGGTCTCTGGGGCCCAGCTGGCTCTGACATCTCCAGCCCCATAATCATATTCAAAGCAGGGCCGGGCTGAGGCATTTCTGCTCCAGCACAGCAATAAAAGAAAGCAACACTCTCAATAATTCAGCACCAGGAGAGGGTGATAAAGCAGAGGAGCCATCACTGCAGGCAGCTGGGGCGGGGGGCTTCCCACTCCCTCTTATATCTTGGTGATCAAAACCCTCTCCTCTTTCTCTGTGCCCTACAAACACAACCCAGGCCATGGCCCAGGACCCCACAGCCCTCTGGACCCCCAAACCAGGACAGACCCCCACGCTGCTGCATGGACAGGCTCTTGGTGTGTGCCAGCTGCACGGAGACCCGAGGCTACAGAATAAAAGCACTCCATCACTGTGCAAACCCAAACCTGGGGGGTCCCCGGGCAGGGGAGAGCACCATCCTGGAGCCAGGGCAAGGTGGGCAGTGGAAACACTTCCCAGCACTGTTTCACCTTCAGCATCCCCATCTCCGTGTCCATACATGCCCCTTGTCCCGAAGCACCTTTGGAAACAGTCACCCTGCAGCCATGTCCCAGCTCTCCCACCCAAACCAGGCATCGGGACTGCTTGGCCACAGGACACTGGTCCCCCTGCTGTCTCCTCTCCACTTTCCGGGACACATATTTCCAGACACAACCACTAGCCACAGCCTGACACACTCCGGCCACCTGCAGCCCCAGTGCCAGCCCCAGTGCCAGCCCCCAGTGCCAGCCATGCCCTGCAGGCAGCTGGACACTGGGAGAGAGCAAAGCCCTCGCTTCGGCACAGGGAGCGAGTTGCAAAGAGATCAGGACAGACACGAATGGCAGAGGTAGGCGAGCCCAGCTCCCCCCACAGCCTTCCAGCTCCTTCTGGCAGCTCCTTTTCCACATTCCTCACGGTATCTCATGACCCTTCTACCCTTCTGGAGACCATGACCCCCTCCCAGTGGGTCACCTTTGTCCTGCTGACGACAGAGATGAGAGCACTCCCCTCCGAAACGCCTCTTCCCTCCATCACTTTTGCACGGTGACAGCTCCCTGGTGCCCAGCATCACCACCTCGCCCACGGCCACCCCCTGGTCCCACCACTGCACAGGCACCTTTGGACTAGTGCTGGGGCACAGAGGGATGGACACATCAACATCCTCATCCCCAGTCCCTTGTTTTATCTTTGCTGCTCTGCTTTACCAGCTTAGACTGGGGGCAGTGGGATTTGGGCTGTACTCAGCAGGATGGATCTTAGAGGTGACGGTGAGAAGGAGCCACTCCTGTCTGCCCAGTGGGCACCGGGCTGGCAGGGGACACCTGGCCTGGCACCCCCTTTCATGTCCATGCCTGCCCGAGTTAGGTTTTGGTCTAAGGGAGCTGGTGACACCTCATGGAATGGGCAGCAGGACCCCAGGGGCAAACATCCCCCACGATGGGCAACTGCCTCCCCCATGGTGGGCAACTGCCAGATCAGTGCCAGAGCCAGGGTCAGGACCGCGGCTGGTGCCACCCTGGTAAGGACAAGGTCCCCTCAACAGCCTTCCCCAGGGAGTGTTCCCAGGAGCCACCCAGAGCATGGACAGACAGAAAGACAGCAGCACACACGGACACCGCACAGACACTGCAGCCCTCAGCCCTCCTCACCCGGACTCGTGCCACTCACGTCACGCCTGCGCAGGGTCTCAGTGCCCGGTGAGTGCCAGGGGCTGCTGGCAGAGAGGAGCGGGCAGCTTTCCCCCCAGCCCTCCCCAGGGCATGGCTCTGCACCCACCCGGACCCCCAAGCTGCGGGCAGAAGGTGGTGCCCTGTGCCCCCCCCCCCGCTGGCCCCACACAGCTCAGGCAGCAGCGCCCATCACCTGCCCCTAAACATGCAGGTTTTGGCATGCAGCTTTGCTATGCTCAGAGGGACCCTGGGCATTGGGGCTGCTGCTGCCCGAGCCCCCCGAGAGCCCCTCAGGCACAAACACCTCCGTACCTTTTATTGAGCCCAGCTCCTCCTGCGGCGCTCGCGCTGGGCTCTCTAAGAAAAGACAAGAAAGAGGAGGAAGGATTAAAATCAATGATCATCATCGCTAACCTGCTCGCAGTCGATGCTGTTTGCTCATTGACTGGCAAAAAGCTCAAATACGAGCACAAACGTGTTATCTCCCCGGGAACCCTGCCCCTGGGCTCAGCCCGGGGGTGTCCAGACACGACACCCCCTGCCTGCGCTCCCTCCACAGAGAGAGCCACAGAGGGCAGCTCTGCCAGCACCTCTCCAACCTGCCCCAGCTCCTACAGACCACAGGACCCTTCCTCAGCTTCCCCAGGACCCTGCAAGCACAACCCTGGCCCCACATCCCCAGTGGGGCTGGACAGGACTCAGCCAAAAGCACTGGATGTGCAGCCAGTTTGCCATTCCATCGAGCCCTCTGCCCTCCCCACCTCGCCACACGCTCCCAAGGATGCTCCCAAATCTCTGCCCGCCCTGTCCCTGCCCCGCACGGTGTCACGCTCCAGGGGGAGGTCAGTCCCGCAACACTCGGCTCCGCTGCTGCCGTCCCGGCCCCGGGGGCACTTCTTGGAGAATATCGCCAAATTTCAAAGAAAACTTCCTGAAAGCTGCACTTCAACTAATTGGCTTTTGCAACACTGCCAACCCAAATGTTCATAAATCATGTCAGACCCTCAAAAATAATGAGAACAGCTTATACATCACCAGAGTCTGGGGTTTTTGGGGTTTTTTTTTTGTTTTTAAAAAAAAAGAGAGGAAGTGAGGGCTGTTTCTGTTTGTGAACTGCTGCTTTGGGGACCTGGAGGTGCTGAGTCCTGCTGCCAGCCCAGCCGGGCACCAACAGCTTGGTGTGGAATGGGGGGAGCCATGATGCTCTGCCGACCCCCCCTCCACAGAGGCAGCACCCTGAGATACGGTAGCATCCTGAGCCATAGTAGCACCCCGAGACATGGTAGCCCCGGGGTGCAGGAGCACGGGGAAAGGAGGCTGTGCCCGGAGCTGGGAGAGCAGCCGCTGCTCCAAACCCACGGCTGGGTCCCTGGGATTGTGGCCACCACAGGTCCAGGGGCCCGGCCGCACGCGGTGGTGGCTCGGGAAGAGGGGAGCCGGTTCCCAGGCACTCGTGTTAGCAAACACCGCTCTGAGCCGCACAGCAGGATAATCAATTATGGTAATTCCTGCCTCCATGAATCAGATTCATGGAGGAGCACAGCTCATTAGGCTGGTGCTGACTTCCATTAGTGCTCTTATGATAAAAACCCTCCAGAAAGCTCTCACCCAGCCAGACGTGTTTCCCAGGCTCGGGGGGTCCCCACCTCCCACCCCCTTTTCCCCTCCCCAAGACTCAGCTGTGGGACGTGGGTGCCCTAAAAAAGTTGGTTGGAAACTCCCCGATCCCCAGAGGCAAGGGGACATCCCTGCAGGGCCGTGGGGCTGGCAGAGCCTCCTGCCTCACGGCAACTGCTCCCGAGGTCTTCCTCGGCACGGCCACGACATCGCTCACCGGGATCCCTGGCCGGGAGAGGCAGGAGATGGTGGCAAAGGGGGGGAGAGACTGGCGAGTGCTCCAGCAGGTTCTGGGAGCCCAAACAGCCTGTTGGGTGATGAATAATTGAAGGAGGCTGGCTCATCTCTCATTTCCCAAACACATTTCCCAGGGAAGGCGCCTTCTGAGAAACTCCCGGTGGCGGCAGCTCGGGGGCCCCGGCAGTCGGGACGTGCCACCGGGAGCTCCCCCAGCTCAGGCACCGCAGGGACCAGGATGTTCAGTGAAAACCTCTGTCCTGTCACATCTGCCCAAGCAGGAGAGGAAAAGCCCCAGCTGCACCCCAACGGCCCCCAGCCCCACTTTGCAACCGGGGCGGGGGGGAGGTGGGGAAACCCAGCGGGGGGTCCTGGGCCACTCGCCCCGCTCCACCGTGCTGGGAAACTTCTCCCTAGTTTTTTCTCCCTACGTTTTGACACGCCCCCCCTTCCCTCCACCAAAAATCCTAAATTAATTTTGCTTTTAATTAAATTCATTAGCAAAGATTATCTGGCTGAGGAAAAATAATATCCCGCCCCTCCCCCAGCAGCCCTCTCTATTTATATCCCCTATATACATAAGCAGCAGCGAATATTTCTTTATGGGCCATTAAAGGTTTAATGTTTAATTTATAACCACGTTCTCTGGCGGGCGGGATGGCCAGGCACAATGTCAACACTTTTAATTAAATGAGAAAGATTTTTTTATTATTTTTTAATTTTTTTTTTTTTAAACTAAGATAAAACGCCCCGTTCCCAGCAGCTCCTGGAGGAAGGGGCAGGGGAAGGGGTGGGCAGGGGCAGGTCTCTCGCCACGGCAGCTTCCTCAGCCCCAGGAGAATCATCTCCACTGACAAAAGGCTGCCCAGAACCTGGCACTCTGAGGCAGAGGGTGGTGGCACCCAGGGAGTGTGTCTGCTTGGCACAGCATCACCAGTCCTGCCTCCGCTCACCAGAACACCAGCCTGGGCGATTGCTGTGACTCTTCTTTCAACCAAAATTCTCACTGCAACTTCTGCTCGTCCCCTAGCACTTCCTCCCACCCGGTGATGGCGGCTCCTCCACCATCAACCTCCCGAGGAGGACAAAGTCCTTCCAACACAAGCGTCGCCCGTCACACCCCCTCGCACGCCAGGTGCCACCGGAGGAGTCTGGCATTCCCAGCTCATCCTGGTGGCATCCCTCCCACAGCTCCTTGTCCAGTCCCACATCCCACAGCGGGCACAGGAGCGAAGGGGGAGCGTGTCTGGGTCTGGTTTGGGTGCTCTCCCGACAGCGGCAGCCTCAGCTCTTGGCTGCAGGAGAACACAGCCCTTCCTGCCTGGAAGGCAGCGAGGGGCGGCCCGGAGTGGGCAGGTTCCCATTAAGGGAGTATTTTATCTTACGGGAGAGATTAGATCTCTGGAGAGGGAAGCACAGAAGAGCTGAGTCAGCAGCTGGCTGGAGGGGGGGGGACAGGTTCAGCCATAAGCATTTGGCTCTGGTGCAGCACTTCCAGCCCGTCACCCTCCTGGTGGCTGCGCTCCGACGGGCAGCGTCCTGCCCTGCATGCCCTGCGTGCCCTGCATGCCCTGCGTGCTCTGCATGCCCTGCACACCGCTCTCCTTGCCCCAGGGCCAGCCACAGGCAGCACATGTGGTGGCACATGGCACCAGCCCCTTTGTGCCTCCCTCGGGCAGCCCCCCGCCGAGCCCACCCAAGCCCCATGCCACCAGTGGGCTGCCTTCCTCCATCCCTCCCATCCTGGTTGGCAGGAGGTGTTCCAGCGTGGCCGCTGTGCCCACAGGAGCACCAGGGTCCCCAGCCCGTCCCTCCCCAGCAGCTCCGTGCCCGTTGTCCCCAGCAAAACCGTGCCTGTGCCACTGCTCCCCCCACGGGCACAACTCTCGTGCCCAGCTCCAGTCAACGTTGGCACCAAGTGAGAGGCAGAGAGGCCACTCGCTGCTCACACACCCATGGGCACACACGAGGGAGCAGGCGTGCAAGGGCTGTCCACCACCCCCGTGAGCCAGGGAACGGAGTGGTGATGGCACTGTGCCGCTCACTAAAAGCATGAGTGTCACTAAATCAATAATTCATTTACTTTAATGAGATAAGTACTTTGAAAACTAATTGCAAACCTGCTCCATTTACTCCAACCCGTTATAGCCTTTAATGTAAATGGCAGAAACGCTGCTGGAGGAAGGGGAAGGGCTTTCGGAGGGAGATGGTGTGTCGTCCTTCCCCCTTCTTCGAAGAAAGAGAAACACCAGCCGTAAGCAGGAACGCTGGAAACCCCAGTGACCACCTGAATCACCACCATGGAAGCACCAATGATGGAGCACGGGGAGCACCCAGCCCACTGGCCCCCGGGGCCACCACTGGCCCTCTGGACATGCTGCCACCATGACAGGGGCCACCAAGAAACCACCCCAAAGGGCTGTCACCAGCATCAGGGAGACAATGGAGGGGCAGGAAACACACCTGGCATGCCAAGGAGGGGGTGCCAAGCTCCAAGCCAAGCTCCACCGGGGCTGGGAGCTGCTCTATGCGGGACTGTGATTAGCCCAGGTGTCATTAGCCGAGCTGATGGGCCACCAGGCACAGACAGAAGGCACACTCGGAGCCCGGGGTGCAGGGGGGGAGCTCTTCCCCAGCCTCTGCCACCGCCGCCATCCCACAGCACCGGGGCTCACAGCTCTGTCTCAGCAAGGTCTGCCCGTGCTCCCCTGGCACTGCCCGTCCTGGCGCCGGGGAGGCAGAAGGGAGGGGGCACCCCTCCTCCCCCCTACAGCAGACACCCCCCCATCCCCCCTCAAGCTGGACCACAAGCCGGTGGCCACGCACACACTGCAGGTGGCCGCTCTAACGATCCACGGCTCGCTATAAAACCCAGCGCCGTGTCGCTGGCACAGCATCCTCCACCGCCCGCCGGCACCTGCCAGCTCCTCCTGCCTCTGCCCCTTCCCACCTCTCCAGCCGGGACGGGCAGCCCAGGCAGAGCCTGGCAGTGCATGCAGGGGGGAGAAGCGTGTTCCCCCCCCTCCACCCCGGGCATGGCACGGGCAGGGGTGTCCTGCCAGGCCCCGGCACCGTTCCTGAAAAGGAGCGAGCGGCTGCCGGCAGCGATGCCGCCCCGTTCCTGAACGGCAGCCGGATGCCAAGGGCTCTCTCCTCGCTTGCTGGAGCAAATGGCAGGTCATAAAAAGGAACCGTGACAGAAGAGAAAATGTTCCAGAGTCCACAAGGACCAGTCCAGGGTAAATCCATCTGCTCAGCAATTTAGCTAGAAAATCCTTTCCAATCATCCGTGCTGGAGGTCCCTCACCCCCAGCGGGCACAGCCTTTCCCACTCTGGCAGCGCCGGCAGCTCACGAGGGGCTTGATGATCCCGGGCCACCTCGGGTGGGGACACTCGTGGGAGGGGTGTCATGCTGCCCGTCACAGCACGTCCTGGCCAAGACCCTGCTCCAGGGAACCTCTCGCTGGCACTGCCACAGATGGGGGCAAGGGAGGACCCAAAACCGTGTGCCGTGGGCAGGAGGGATGGCATCTGGGCAAGCAGTGGGCAGGGACCCTGGGCAGAGAGAGGACAGGTCTTTATGGAGGGACTGACCAGCTGTGGGGGGGCTCTTCCCAAGCTGCCAGCTCACTCAGGAAGCAGAATGCACCGTCCCTCCCCCAGGTCTCAGACTGGCTGCATCGTTTGTGGGATGCAGGAGGGCTCCCAAGAAGCCCAAATCCCACCCGGAGCTCCATGACTCCACAAGCCCTGCAGCCCCACAGCTCCCAGCCGAGGGGGAGATGGGGTGATCCCCCCCCTGGCTGGGACACGCAGGGCTCAGCCTCTGGCAGCCACCGCAGCGCGGGGACCCGGCCGTCTCCCTGCAGGAGTCCCTGAGAATCCCCCCCCCCATCCCCCCCCCCATCCCCCCCAAGCCACTCCTGCCTCGCTAGAAAATCAATGGCAAGCATCTCAATTAATCACACCGGGGGCAAATTGATTAGGAGCCTAAATAAGGTCAACATGGTTGTCTGCTTATAGGGTAGGACCCCTTAATCATCATTTTATCCGCAATAGGCTGCGGAACCTGCAATCACACTGGTTCAGGAGCGTGGAGGGGGGGGGGGTTTGCCACTTACCGCCTGCAATTGCTAGGGCCAGCAGCACAGGAGCTGTGGTTCTACCATAAAGGAGCTAAATTTGAACGTGCAGCAACTGCAGCACGTGAGACCTGAGCACGAGACCCCATACCCCCCCTTTCCCCCTCCCTCCCTGAGCCCTGCCATCTCCTCCAATTCAGGGGGAAGACAAAAGCAATTAAACGCTGCCGCTCTGGGGGCAGCACGTTCCCTCCTGACCCCAAACCCGGCAGCTCGTGCGGGAGATTTGATTAGCCCTGTCATTATCTTAGATTGCATACCTGAAAATATTGTTAGTGGTCACGACGGCACTGAACCCTCGCAGAAACCCAGCCACAGGTCTCTCAGACACCCCCAACCCCCCCAAATCAGCTGGAACCCCCCCCGGGGCTGCTTTTCTGTTCCTTGGGATGCCCTGACCCTATCCCTGTGAATCCTGTCGTAGGAACCCAGGGGTTTTAAAGCCCAACTCTGTCCCCTCGGCCATGGGGCAGGGTATTTTATCTGGTCCCATGTCCCCAGGAGATGCTCTGCACAGGTCTGGGACCCCGCAGCTCCCCCGGGGGGGGCACAGAGGTTCCACCATGCGCTTCCCACGGCCCCTCCGGTGCCAGCAAGACCCTCACCTCACCCACACCCCGCAGCCCAGCATCACACCACTCCCTTTTGTTGTAAATACAGTTATAAATATTATAATTTGGTTTAATATTTAATATAGTCAGGTTAAATAAGCATTCCCAGCCCCATAAATAATCATTAACAGAGGGTTCTAATTGTGCTGTTGGGATCCTGCTTCATGACTTATTTAGAGGGCAGACGCTATTCCCATCCCCGGCTCCCCCCAACACCATAAATTAACCTGCGGCTCAACCTCTTTAGTGAGAACTCGATGGGACACGACAGACGGAGACAGCTCTGCTCTGGGGGTGACCACCACCGAGATCACTCGCCGTGGAGCACGGGAGGGACACGGTGACCAGCGGGATGGCCGGGACCGAGCCAGCGGGGACAGGGGGACCGGAACCACCGGAGGAGCCCACGGGAACCCCAAGCATCCTGCAGTGGCTGCGAGTGAGGAAGAAGAGCCAGGAGTATCGGGGCATCCACAGCTGGGGACCCCCAGGCACCCCCAGGACAGAGGTAGGAGGGTGAGGGGTGTTCACCCAGCATGGGGCTGGGGGGGGGGGGGGCTGCATTTGGAGAGCAGGGGAGAGGGGGGGATGGGGGAGGCTTTTATCCTAAACACAGACCTACTGTAAAATTGATTGGAAACAATAGCAAAAAAAAAGAAAAAAAACCCCAAAGCACCAAAAACCCTCAGCGCACGGAGAACTGGCCAGAGGCGAGCGCTCTGAAAGCGCCAGGAGAACGGAGACACAGAGGACAAGGAAAGTGCAGGAAAACCACCGTCAAAGAGTGTTTTCCCCTTAAGGGATGCGTTGATGCATGGCTTTAAAAAAAGGGTTTGTGTTTGGTTTTGGTTTTTGTTTTTTCTTTTTTTGCTCTCTGTAGCTTAATTTCCTCTTGAAATGAAAAACTACAAAAGTAAATGGAAAGAGCCCTCTCCACCGAGCCCGGGCGGCCGCTTGCCACCGCTGGGCTCATTCTGCTGGAACTGCTGGTGGCCTCAGCACTGTCCCCTGGCAGGGACATCCCCCTGTGCCAGGGAAAAGGGGCACCAGGGAAGCAGCTCCGTGCCCAGCTCCAGATGGACCCTCTGCCACATCCCAGGAGGAGCGGGGATGCCCGGACACTGTCCCTCTTCCCAGACACCTCGGGCTGCTCCCGCTCACAGCACTCCTCGCTGGTGCCACCAGGGTGGTGACACTCAGGTGTCTGTCCCCAAAGGGCAACCCATGCCCTCCAGCCACATGAGTGGTGGGCCAGGGTGGCTCCACACCGCAGCACACTCCCTGAGGTGGGGGGCACCCCTCCTGCCCCCCAATAGCAAGATGTCCCGCGGGCTCTAGTGCTGGCAGGGAAGGGGGTGCATCCATCCTTGCACCAGATTGAGTTTCCATCGAGCAGGGACCCAACGGGGAGGAACCCAGGGTTTCCATTTCATCTCGGCACCGGTTCCTCCTGCTCAAGTCAGTGCATTAATCAAAGAGTTTGGCCAAGTATTAATGCTAATGAAGCAGCAGCAGCAGCAGCACGGCTCTGGCAGGGCAGGGGGGAGCCTGGGGCAGAGCCAAGGGGGGAGCCCAGCCCCTCTCAGGGGTTTCTGCTTGACCAGGGAGGGGGCACGGATGCTGGGCCAGCGTTAGCCCAGTGTCACCGCTGGCTATGCCTGACAGCCTGGGCAAGTGGCCAGTGAGCTCCAGCCCCTGGGGAGCATCACCCTGAGCAGCCCTGGGGGGGCTCGGGACCCCACTGCAGCATCCCCAGCGTGTCCCCTAGACCGTGCCACCATGAAGTACCATGGATGTCAGACAGACAGACACCTGCAGGTGTTGGACAGACATCCAGGCTCCTTTCCCAGCCCTACACCCTCTTCGTTATCCTCAGATCTCCATAAGAGAAGGAGCATCCTGGGCTTCAAAGCACAGAGAGATCCCCAGGAGGTTCCCCAGCCCTGGGGAGGGACGCAGCAGAGGGGACACACAGGACCCTGAGGTGACAGTGCCTCAAGAGCAGTTTTTGGAGTCTCTGGCACATTTTCTTAAGCTCCTCCTCAGCCCAGAAGATTCCCCCCAGCAGAGCCAGGGGACAGTCCCCAAGCACACGTGTGCCAGGGCTGGTCCCGGCCAGTGCCAACCCCAGCTCTGGGCTGCAGCTCTGTGGAAAACAGCCTATTTTATCTTTATGTGTCAGGATTTATATAAAAAGGGGATAGTTCAACTCTAAATGTAATGAGTTGGAAGAACAGCCCTCCAGTGGCTTCCTCCAGCGAGCACGGCATCAATAACATCGATTGCTAAAAATAACTAATAACCCTGGTCTGGCAGGGCTGGGAGCGCTCCTCCCCGTGTGGGGTCCCAAAACCACCCCCACAGCATCCCACCAGCACGGGTCCAGCTCAGTGAGGATGGTCACACCATCCCCAACACAGGAGGGTGATGGGTCCCAGCACCACAGGAGGGACAGGATGAACAGAGGGGACGTCGGGTGTCACAGGGGTCAGGGCTGCCCGTGGGAGAGGATGGGGGCAGAGGGACGGGGAGGGAGGCACAAACTTCCCTTCCTGAGTGAGAAAACCCCTTCTGCACCCACAGCCTGGTGGTGAGCTCAGGGCTCATCATGGCAGGGCTCACCATGGCATGGCTGGGTCACCCACACCCTGCCATGGCCACCCAAAATGAAGCCAAAGGAGGAGGTGATGGATGGGAGAGGGGGGCACCACACATTTATACCCATTGTCCTTCTCTGAACACAAGGACCTGCCAAGGTCCTCCCACTGCAGAGCCATCACTAGAGGCTTGAGATCCTGGAGAAACCATTGCAAGACACAATCCCTCTCCTGGAAATGGATGTGAGGGGACTGGTAAACTCTCCATGTCCAGTTGCTCCGATCCCTCTCTTTTCTGCCATTTCCAGAGGGGCACAGGGACGGTCCCCGGCCTCCTCCCGAGGAGAGGGCAAGAGCTGGGATCCCCTGGGCATGGATCACTCCTCCTGCCATCCTGCCCTGCTTCCCAGAAAGGGCCCAAAAACCGAGGAGGGAAGGGAACCATAAAGCACCAGCCCGCAGTTGGGGAGAGAGAGTTATTTAGTCCTTTGGAAAGTCCGTAACTTAATAGAGAAGAAATAAAGTGTTTTAAAATTAACGACATAAATGTCAGCCCCGATCGTGGGGATATTAAACTCTATGGTTATTTGACTGCCTTCTGCAAAGTTACCTCTCCCCCACGTGTCTGGAGTCGGAGCAAGCACGCACCCCGCTGTGTGCTGGGGTGGCACCAAAAAGCTCTGCCCCTACCCAAGGGGCCACTGCCAGCCTCCTGGCACAAGCCTCTTGCTGCAATGGTGCCAGGCAGTTGTGGCAGAGGCCACCCGGCCACCCGGTGCCCCCGCTGCCAAAAATACAGCCCCCCCTCCCCACAACAGCAGGGCTGTGTCCATCATCCCCCCCAACCCGGGCATGCAGCCCCCTCCACTGGGCCAGCAAAGGGCACTGGGCACAAGCCTGGCTGGTTCCGGTGGCTGAGCAGCAGCAACCAGCCCCTCCCGCACCAAAAAAATGCCCTTAAACGCATCCAGGAGTGGAGAAAACACACGCTGTTCCTGTAAAAGTCATTTTAAACCCCCAAAGACTTGTCCTGAGGTTGCCAGAGACGCTGCCAGAAACTGCCATCGAAAACAAATTAGTCCACGGAGCGTGGTCCTGCGGGAGCGAGGTCACTGCGGCGCAGGGGTGGGTGGCTCTGCTGCCACGGCCACCATCCTGGCCACCATCCCGGCCACCATCCCAGTGAGTATCCCAGATAGTATCCTGGTGAGCATCCTGGTGAACATCCTGGCTCACACGGCTCCTGTGACCCCCAGCAAAAATGTCTCCCGAATCCCCGCCGGAGCCGCAGGGACGTGCTGGTGCCCGGGGGCCATGGGGCTTGGGGAAGGGGAGTGTGTGTGCCCAGTTGTGTGTGCCCAGGTGTGTGTGCCCAGGTGTGTGTGTGGGGGGGGGGGGAGCGCACACACATGGACGGGGCACAGCCAGAACCCCCTTATTTGTAAATAATCCTTCATTAATGAGTCTCTCAGTAATAGATGGCTCAATGTTATTCCGGGCAGGGACGACGGCAAATCTCCATCCTTCCACTTTTCAATTACGTCTTCAGGGAGGGAAGCAGGGACTGGCCAGGGTGAATTAGAGAGACTTTTGTCGCGTTTAATATCAATTCATTTTGCAGACTGCTGACGCAGCGGGATTTCACAGCTCGGAATTTATGGTTCTTTTGAGAGACATGCGCAAAAAAAAAAAAAAAAAGGGGGGAAGAAAATACTCTGCCATCAGCACAAAAACATAAACTCTACTGGGAAGGAGCAAAAGGTCCAGGGGGAGCTCTCAGGGATACACTGGGGAAGCAGCACCCGGCCCAGTGGGGTCTACAGCACCCAGTTGATCACCTTCAGGAGGAGCCCAGTGAAGGCTTCCAGGAGACCCAGAGCTGCCCCTCGGCCAGGGTGCCCGTGTCCCACCCACCATTGGCACCTCCCGGGTCCCAGCTCTCGGGCAGAGGTGCTGGCAATAACGGAGCCGTTATTACGCAATGTTATTCATCCCCAAGGGGGCTTTATGCAAAATGACACACAATATAAATGACTGTTGTAAACAGAGAGTTTAATAAAGGGCTGTGTGCGAATTTACAGCCTCCCCAAGGATAATTAAAATTATTTATCTACTTACCTAGCTAGCCGCCGGAGCAGTCTATTAATTATTATCTATTATACACGGCCTGCTTTGCATGCTGCCAGTGCCATCACCCTCTGACATGGACGCACTGCAGCATGGGCATTGGGGGGTGCCCGGGCCCCTCACAACCCCCCAGGAGCACAGGATGCTCGTGTCTCAGTGTCCGGTGGTTCTACAGGGAGACCCTGCCTGGGTTTATAAAGCACCAGCCCCACAGCACCAGGAGTGGGGACAAAGCATCAGGATGATGGTCCCCAGCGCTGGCACCGCAGCCAGATGCTCTAAGGGATGGGTGGAGGGAGATGCCACCAGCATCTCCTGAGCTGGGCGCCCCCCAGGAGACCCGGCAGCCCCCACCACCTCGCACCCCATCGAGAGCGGAGGGGAGACACTGAGGGCAGTGGGTGTTTCTGGGGGGTGCCCAACCACTGGTGTACTGGGCACACTGGGAGAGGCACAGGCATGCCCTCCCATGCCTGGTGCCAGCAGGAGGAGTGGTGCCCGCCCTGCGGCCTGGTGCAGAGCTACCTGCTCCTCTCTATTTATTAGAGTGACAGAGCAATCATCGTTGCGGAAGCACTGGGATCCCCCGGCTCCTCTCTGCACATAAAGAGACCTTGGGGGGGCTCCAGTGTGCGAATACTTAACATTGTTTTATTAGCTTAATAAACCCAGACGATGCTACCAGAATCTCCAAACCGGCCCCGACCCCCCCCTCGCCACAGGAGCAGGGAGAGCCACCGTGGCACGGGCCACTGGCACGGCTCCGGTAGCCTGGCTGGCACCCAGAGCCCCGGGCAGGGCACGGTCCCACGGCCCGGGGGGCTGGGAACAGCTTGTCGGGAGCAGAGGATCCAGCTGCTCATCACCACCACGGGCACTGTGAGCTGTCAGCTCACACCATGGCACCATTAATCACCGCCACAATTGCTCTCCTTGCCCAGCTCCCGGTGGCACCCGGTGCTGCTGCCAGCACTGGTGCTGCCAGGGACTCCCACAGCCCCTGGGGGACATGCTTGGACATGGATGGGACCTTCCCACCTTGGCTTAACCCAGCTCCGGTGGGTCCTACCTCCAGCACAGAGGTCTGGGGCAGGACAACCCCAGGGGCTGGTGGCACCTGGGCAGAGGAACATGTCGTCCTCCTGCAGCCACCAAGGCAGCAGGGCTGTGCCACCTGCCTGTACCCACCAGAGCACGAGAGCAGCTCCATCCTGAGGAGCTGGAGCCCTTTAGGAGCCTGCTGGGTGCTTTAACCTGCTGGGGTGGCTGGCAGCAAGGGGCTGCTCTCCCCCCAGCGCTGCCTGCTTCGCTTTGATCCCGCGCGGTTACACTTCCAGCCTGGCAATCTAATAAAAGCCTCGTGATCCAATTCCAGGTCATTACTCAAGGAAAGAGACCCCTCCACGGCCGGCAGCAAGAGCTTCAAACCAATTAAAGCGCGCCCGGTGCCGCCACGCGCGGGTCTCACGGGCCCCGGCGCGCAATAAGCAAGATGCAAAAATGTTAATGGAAGCGCTTAAAGGCCATGCCAGGGGGATTCTTGTAAATAAGGGCACTCGGCGAGGCGGGGGCAGCTTCTCGGCCGCAAGGCAGCTCTGATAAAAGGCAGCTCTAAGCTCTGAATCGGTCTAGGACAGGCTTCTGGGAGAAAATCCCTCCTAAAGAAAACCCTGGGCGAGCATTGCTGCCTGTGGGAAGCTGGGAGAGTGGCTGCGGTGAGGAGGAAGGAAGAGGAAGGAAGGGGAGGAAGGAAGGAAGGGGAGGAAAAGGAAGAAGAAAGAGCAAGAGGAGGAAGGAGGAGGGGTGCAGGAGAGGATTCGTCTCTCAATCGTGGCAAAGGAGGAGGAAGGAGGAGGAAGGAGGAGGAAGGAGGAGGAAGGAGGAGGAAGGAGGAGGAAGGAGGAGGAAGGAGGAGGAAGGAGGAGGAAGAAGGAGGAAGGAGGAGGAAGGAGGAGGAAGGAGGAGGAGGAAGGAGGAGGAGGAAGG